>CAHIKZ030003437.1:0-93410 GCA_903632075.3 Acanthosepion pharaonis
TAGTGTTTAACTGAAATTTTCACCAAAGAAAGTCAATTTGCAAAGGACACTGCTACAATACAAAATAACTTTTAGCAAAACAACATAAAATTCTACCTGACATTAGGGACTGTGAAAAGACACGGGCTTTACATGAGTTGGCGCCAACCATGTCACAAACCTACTATTTAATATTGCATACAATCTTTGGGAGGAAATGAAATAGCTGCATAAATTAAACGACAATGGCTTATCGCATTTATATTTGATGCCAAGAGGATAGATTATGCAAACAAGGTTCCATGTTCTTTCTTGTCTTGAAAAAATAAAATAAATCTTGATTACATATTTTGTAAAAATGAAGTTTAAAAAATTATCAATTTTGTATATTTTTAAAAATCAAGATTTTTTTTCCCTTCATCACTCACACATTCACACACACACTCCGTCTGTCTTCTTGTTTTCAACCTCTGTTTTTCATTCCTCTACAAAAAAGTACTCAGTGCCCTCTTTCATATTATTTTATTTAATAATTTATTTTGGTCTGGAAAGTAATGATAGCTATTTTTTCCTCCAAGCAAAGTTTGCAAGTTTTTGATTGGTTGTTGTAGGCTGATGATTTTTTCCTTATCTTCCAAGATATTTTTTGGTGTGATGTGCGTTTTGTTTTTTATTTCCCAGATATACTTAGAAAGCATTGTACTGTTCGCATATTTACTATTTGTGAAAGATGTTTTTGTGTATAATTTCTTTTTTCCAGGGTCCTTCAGTTACTCCTATATATACTTTTTCTTCATTATCTGGTGATTTTATCGTGGCTTGGTATATTACGTTGTTTTGTAAACAATTTCCGTTTAAGGGACATTCGTTCTTTATTCTGCAGTTGCACGTGGGTTTAATTTGTTCGTGTGGTTTGTTGATAATTTTCCTATTGTGTTTTTTTTTTATTATTTGTGCCATGTTCTCGGTGCAACTGTAGCTGATTTTTTACTGTGTTTTTGTTGAATATTTTGTGTAAGGTGCTTGATTCTGGGAAGTGTTTGTGTAAGAGTTTGAAGAATATTTTTCCTACGTTTGTTTTTACGTTTTTGCTGTACGGTGGGTTGAACCATATGATATTTCTTCTCCTGTTGGCCTTTTTTTGTATTCTGTGGTGAGTATGTGAGTATTGCTGGGAATCCACTATCTTTTAGGGCTGTTTCATAGTCTTTCTTAGCTTTGTTAAATATGGATTCATTGGAGGAATTGTCGGAGAGCCTGCGGTTAATCGATTTTGGTATCTGTTTGATTATAGAAGGCGGATGGTTGGAAGATGTGTGTATGTAGAGTGGTTTATCGTTAGGTTTTCTGTATGGTTTTATATGTGCCTTCTCTTAGGTTGAAGGTAACATCTAGAAAATCTACTTCATTTAGGTTAGTTTTTATATCTATGTCGAATCCGTTATTTTAAAAAAATCTTTATTATTGCTTTTCTAGTTTTGTCTGTGTTTTGTTTGTTACAGTTTCTTAAGATTATGAGACCGTCGTCCCTGTAGAGTCCTGTGTCATTTTTATCTATTATTTTGCTCAGTTCGTGTAGTAAGTAAATGCTATAGGCAGATTTCGCATGCCTCAAACCGTCAAAAGCTTCCCATTGTAGTGTCAAATATCCCATCTTTCTTTATCCATGCTTCTTCATTGTGGAATAGTAATGATTTACGGGAGTGTTTAATGATGTTGATTTCGCTTGGTTTTTTATTATTTGTTCCTGAGCTAAGTTGATGGCCTTATCTACAAATGTTCTGTTATGGATGGGTAAAATATTTTATTCTAATTGTAGGAATTGGCAATTTTGTTTGTTATTTATGTTTGGAACCAGTCAATAGTTGTTTTTGTATTTTTCCACTGGTTTTACTCCTAATTTCTTCCTAAGTTCAGAATTAATTCTTTCTAGTATTGTTGAAAGTTAATTTTACCTAGTTCGCTTTTGGCTGGAAATTTTAATGAGCCTACATGCATAATATTAGTTTTGAAATTTTTACTTTATTATAAATTTTTAAGTGTGATAAAATAATTCGTGCCTTGCTAATACAATTTATTCGGTCATCTAGGTAAATTTTTGGGCGATTGTTTTAGCTAAATTTATTGATTCGTGTTCTGTTTTTTAGAAAAAATTGTATGTTTTGGTTGTTGTTGTTCCAGTAAATTGTGTGAGGAGGGCTTAGTTTTTATAAATTTTCGTTTTATACAAAATCTTTAAATAATTACACTTTGAATTGATTTATTTAAAGTTATATCGGTTTTAGTTTTTTGGAAAATTTTGTTCGCCAAAAAAATAATAGTTAGAATGATTTTAAAACAACCGAAATAAAATTGAACATTTAGCTTTAATTAAATTCTCAAACCAAAAACAAAACTGTTAAATTTTTTTGATATAAAACAAATTTTTCATATTTTAATATTTAAATAAAAATAAAAAAAAAAAAAAAAAAAAAAATAAAAACGAGCAATATAATTTGACCCAAATAAATAAACAAAGAACTTCGGGAAAAAATAACACCATAATAGAATACCCACAATAACCACTAACCATTTATATATATATTAAATATCAGAAAAAAATAAAAAAATATATGGCCTGATGATTTTCATATAGCAAAGAAAACTTTCAGTCGCCTCTTTGTTGACTTCTATGTTCACTTTTATTTTTAAATTTATTTTATCTTGATATATATTTTTTTTTTCATAAATATTCTTTCTTAAGACTATATTTATTTTATATATATATATATATATATATATAGTTATATATAAATATATATATATGAAATCTATTTATGTATATATGAATATAACTATTTATGATATATATATATTCATTCATATATTATTTGTAAATATGTGACATATATATATATATATTAATTATCTATCTTTTATCTATATATATATATATGTACATATATATTATATTTTATATAATCTATATGTATTGTGTATACAAATGTTTAAATTTTAAATTATAAATATATATATATATATATATATATATATATATATATATATATAAATAAATATGATATTATTTATATATATATATATATATGAATATAATATATTATTAATATGATGTAAATATATTATATATGTCATACAATTTTCATATATATTTTTTATATAATTATATTTATTTATAAATATTAATTACTTCATTAAATTATATATCATCAGGATTTATTTTTAGCCTTTTGTCAAATTAGGAACATATCCTGTTTAATTTGTCAGAAATAGATCCACTCAAAAAGTTGGATGGACTCATATTGAATGCAATCTCAACATTATATATCATTTGATATATATACATTTCAAATATATTTCTTTAAACAATACATCTTTTTTCTCTCAATTTCATTGACATTTTCTTTTTGTTTTCACTATAAATAAATGTCAAGGTTCTTTATTAAGTTGTATATTTTTACATATGTGTGTGTTTTCTTTCTGTGTTTATTATTTTCAATCTTCTTTGACCTCTAAACACACTCTCTTTCTGTCTTCAAAATAAAAACGTCGTTAAATTTTTAAATTGAGACAAAGAAATGCCCAGAAATTTAATAATCTCTCTATGATTTTTATATAGACTGAACAGGATACTCTTTAAAAAAAAAAATTTATTTTTTTTATATTCCGACAGTTTATATATTCATTTGTCAATGTATATATATTTATATATATAAATATATATATATATATATATATATATATATATTAAATATATTTATATGTATATATATTTATTAAGATATACAATACATAGAAAACTTTCTTTATCAAAATCATTGAATTCATTTATATATTTTTTATTTTGTTTTTATACAATTCTAACTTGATGAGGTTTTTATAATTTTTTTTTTTTCTTTTCAGATGCTCTCAATTATAAAAAAACTTAATTTTTTTAAATTTAGGGACTTTCGGCTGTACATCCAATTTCCTTTTCAAAGGATTTGAATCCAATTTAACAGTCAAAAATGAAATAGTTTGTTCTTCAAAATGTTTTATAAAATTAAAAAAATTGAAATCAAAAAAATAAGTCAATATTAATTGTCTATGGTCATAATTGATATCCCAAAAAATGTGTTTTTTTTGTTTTTATTGTAAAATTCATTTCCGGATTTTAGGAGTTTTTAAAAAGGATAAAAAAAAAATTTTTTTTTTTTTGATAAAATTATATGTTTGTTTAACGATAAGGAACGTTCTCTGATAAAAATGATAGAACATTCTTAAATTCCCAATTTTGTGATTAGGGCAAATTTGTTTTAGCTTTTTTAGTTTGTTTAAATCAAGTGACGAATTTTTTTGGAACGACCTGTGTTTTTTATGTCTTTTAACAAAAAGCAGCAGAATAATGTCTGTTTATTTTGTTTTTTGTTTTGAAATAAAAAAAATGCGAAAACAGAAATTTAAAAAAATTTACATGAAATGTCTTTAAATTAAAGGAAAATTTAATTATGAAATTTTTTGGAGTACAGTCTGAATTATATAAAAAGAAAAAAAAACATAAATCCACAATTTTTGTCCAATGTTTGTTCAAGTGATTTTGTTTTACCTTGTCAATCTTATGTTTTTTCTTTATTGGTTTTCTCTCTAACTGACTGACTGATGACAAATTTTGAAAACTCTGTATTTATTATTGACTTTTTTTTCTAATTGATAATCGTTTTTTTTTTTTTTGGTTTAAAAATCAACTTCTTTCATTTATCAAAAATTAATTTTTTATACCTTATTGTCCAAATCTGTTTTTCTCGTTTTGATTATGTCTTGATTTAAAAGAATAATTGTGTTTTTTTAGTCATTTGTTGGAATATAGGACTTAGAAAAAAATAAAATTATAACGATTATTTCATATGGTCAGAAATGTGTATCTTGATAACATTTTATCTATATATACATTTTTAAGTTTGATAACTATTATATTAACAAAATCTTAAACTGTTAGAACAAAAATATTAAAGTCAGCAAAAATAAATTAACAGAAAATATAGAAATTAGTAGAACAAAAAAATACTGATATTGGAAATAAAGATTCTTGATTTTAAATAAAAATTTTTATAACTAAATTTTTAAATTTATTGCTTATTTTGTTTTTGAATAAAAATTTTTGCGTCACGATTTATTTAAATACAGAAAATATTGAAAAAATTATATAAAAATATTAAATAAAAAATATAATATATATATATATATATATATATATATATATATATTTTATATATATATACATACATATATATATATATATATATATACATAAATATATATATATATATATATATATATATATATTATAATATATATATATATATATATATGATATATATTTAGCATGCAAATAAACACAGATATGTACATTTGAGTGGGATTTTTTCCAAAAAAGGACATACATTTATTTATCTGCTATAAAAATTTTAAAATTTCTTAAAAAAAATGATTAAATTGAAAATAAGCATTTTCTTTTCAAAAACAAGTGACCATAGTTTTCGAAAAAATTGAATTTACGTTAATTTTAAAAAAATTTTTTTTTTTTTTTACTTTTCATCCTCATTGTAAAAATTGGAGGAATTTTTAACAAAACTTTTTTAAATATCATTTGTTAAGAACTGAAAGTCTCTTTGTATTTATATTTTACTAAATAAGTAATCAGATATTATTCTTAACAATTAATTTTATTTTGGAAGAAGATAAATGTTCAAAAACGCACATTAACAATTTCCAACATATTTAAAACTTTTATATTTAATTAATTTTATTTTCCTCGGATTTTTTTCTATATTGAAATAAAATTTTACATAAAACCGATATTTGTGTAAAACTAATTTGCATTTTTGATATTTTCGAAATTGAGAATTGAAGATGATGATACATTATTGTGAATTTTATTAGACTATGAACAATTTTTTTTCAGTTAAATATTTTGTTTTTGTAAATTTATATAAAAAATTCTTATTTCACCAGTATTTGTTAAAATTTTTTTTTATTAATGACTTGAATAATGTTTTTTTCTTAACAAAATCACAACCAGCCTAGTTTCAACTTTCTATTTATTATTTTTACTTTGGTTGGATTATTTTTTATATGAACTTTATTGATAGCAAAAGTTTATAGCTGGGGTTTTTTTTTTACCCTCACTCTCATTCTTCTTTCAATTTTCTTGGATACAGAAAATGACAAACATTGAAATCAGGTAAGAAAATACAATAATTGGAAAATAAGTGAAAATGAAATTTGAAAAAAAAACAAAAGAAAAAAAAACAAAAATACTGAAGTTCGAGGTACATCATTCTGTTTTACTAAATTGATTAATAAATTTTATTTATATTTTAAAAAAATGAAGAATTGTAAAATCTGTAAAAATGTTAAAAATATCTTGCATCAGGGCTCTTATCTTTTTCAATGGGGAAACGTTTTTTTTTTTTTTGTTTGAAAGATTCCACTTTCAAGAACAAGATTGCAAAATAAATGTATTATCTTCGAATATATTTTTACAAGTCAAGCGAAAATAACACTTAATTAATGACTAGCATAAAAAATAAAGAAGCAAAATTTAGAAAAAATTGTTTCTTGTAAATTTTATTTTAACGATTTCTATTTATTTTTTTTAATTTGTCGTTCTCCTTTTTAAAATTGCACACAAAAAAAAATGCTATTTTGTAATTTTTGGGGAAGCAAAACGACTTGACATAGGAATTGCAGTATTTTTTTCTCATTAAAAAAAAAAATCAAAATATTTCCAGTAGCACGTATGTATTCAATATATTCTTTCTGAAATCAAACTAAATCACATTTTGTCTTTAATTGAATGAATGAATGATGAATGAAGGTGATTATAGTAAATTTTAGATTTTAAAAAAAAAACAGATCTTAAAATCAGTTCTAACTTTTTCTCATTAAAAATAAATTGCATTTAAATATTCTAAGTGTTATTTTTATGTCTGGTTAAAAATGTAACTCTAAGCGTAGATATTTCTTTTTTAACTATTGTATAACGATTAATGAAGATGAATACAAAAAGATTCCGACAAGACGATAGAAACGCTGAAGGGAGATAACTCTCTTAAAACTATTGCCCCTTGGCTTAACGTTAATCGTATTAATTTCTCAAATTCATTAAAAAGGAGAATTTTATCAAATTTTTTTTGTAAGTTTGATCACAATGTGTTATGATGTTAATTTGGGGTTAATAAAGACAGACGCCAAATAACATGTAACAATAAAATGGGGTTTATTCGGTTGGTAAGTTGGTACAGATATCGCCTGAGTAGTCTATAACTAACTCAGCTCAGAACTTCTACTCTCTTTTGACATGCCACTAGTTGACGTCCTTGTTTGTAGACGAGTTCATCTTCAAGAGGGGTGGTAGGTTCCTACACAACACAATGATACAAGATTTCAATATTTTTTAAACTCCTAAGGACTAACTGATTTTATTTATTTATTTATTTTTTTTACTTATGTTCACCCAATACAAGGCCCAAGGGCCACTCAAGGTAGAAGGTTACTGTATGGAGTTGCATTTAGCATAAGAAAAGGAAAGATGAGAGGAAAGACAGCTAATTCTATACTTGAAGAGATCAAGATTTAATTAGTGAATAAAATTTTGAAGTTCAGGCAGAGATGTTAGAAGTATAGAGTTGAAGTAGACTTTAGAAGAGACTGGAAACCCAATCCTAAACAGGAAACAAGGGAAGAACCTCTACTCCTGTCCAGGAAGGAGTGTGAACCTGACTATAAGCAAACCTATCAACTACTATTGGGAGAGGAAAAAAATAATAATTACAGAATAAAATTTCAGGTGAAGACATCAGAAGTACAGAGTTGAAGGAACTGGAAACAAGTGATAAACCTCTGCTCCTGTTTAAAATAAATCTGGGATTAGTATGAACTGAACAATAGGCAAGCCTATTTACTCCTATTGGGGTGAAGAGAGAAAAAAATAAGATAATTAAGGCTTAAGAGAAAAATTTTTTCTTGAAAGAAAATCAGATAGCCTGTCAAATTTACATTCCAGTTGAGGTCATGTTAACTTTCACACAAATGTCATTAGAAAGGTATGAATCCAGTTCTTCTATCCCCAACTAAGAGTTAATAGACAAGTAGACTGGGCTTACTAGCCTTGATTGGCAGCCAGTTTAATCTTCAATTGAATTTCTCTTTCATCAAATCAGTAGCACTAGCAGTTACTACTAACTTCTGGATACTATGTATCCTGTCTGGCTTTATTCTTTCTCCAGAATTATTCTATATTTCATATGGAAGTGTCATGTCATTTTATTGTAGAAAGAGGTTTCTGCAAATTGAATTTTGTGCATCTGAGGTACAGATTTTAAAAGATGAATGTTCATTTAGAAGTTTCAAGTGTTCATACAATATGTATAAATTCACTGAGTCTCTCTAAAGTGCTCTATTATAGAATTGAAATAGTATGTTGTTTTAAAGTTAGTAAAAATATTTTTAATTTTACATGGAATAATTTTTGTAAGGTAATCAACGTATACATTGCTTCTTAGGAATAAATGCTACAGTTGAGATTTAAGGTTAATTCAAATTTTACAACAATTAAATGAACATGCATCCTTTTATATTTTGTAATAAATGATTTGTGAAGCACCATTGCCATATAATAAACAATTTCTATTTCTATAAACAACTACTGAAGTTGACTATGCAACTGCATTATTGTTATCAGTATAATTTAAACAACTTTAAAAAAAAGATAAAAATGAAAGAAAAGTAAAAAAAATAAAATTAAACAAAAAGAATTACCAAATACAGTATTTTAGTCTATATTCATAAATTCTACCAATTCTAGAAGTTAAATTACATTAAAGCATCTTTCTTTTTTGTGTTAGAGCTAAGTATAAAAAAGTGTAAGCAACCTGAGCCAATTCTTACCCAAAAATTAAACAACTTGAGTGCTCATTAGAATCTTAAGTTGCTTTTAAAAAAGAATTGTGATCTTGTTTTTAAACACATCTTTATCAACTTCATGAAATCTTATGACAATTAAATTAACATGCATCTTTTAATATATTGTAATAAAAGATTGATTCACAAAGCATTATTGTAATAGAATCCTTTTTTGAAATACATCTTTATCAACATTTCATAAACCTTTTCAGAATGCATGCTACTGATGAGCTTAGGAATTAATTAAAATTAGGTACCTCCACAAAATCACTAAAAAATCAGCATACCGTGAGGAAAAAATGCTCCAAATGTAATGAAAACATAGTTTTATCATCAAAATTTTTGTTATTATTAAGAGGAAGAATCAAAGTATTTTTTGGATATTTAACAAAATTTTTTATTCCTTTTTAGAAAATTCAAAATTTTGAATAAAAAACTTGTTTTTTTTGGGGTTTTTTTTTGCATCAGCACTTTCTGCATTTGTATGTATTTTTAGCCTAGCAAATTTTAGTGTCTTTTTTACAGTGACAGATACATTAGAAATTTTTACAAAAATCAAATGTACAATTTTAATGAAATTTTCAGGACTTATTCACAAATGAATAAAATTATTCTTGAGATTTCTTTTATTAGAAAATCTTGATAAATTTTTTTCTTTTTCTATGTGTTTTACCCCCTTACTTAATTTTATGAAAACTTGAGAAATTTAACATAATTTTTAGTGACTATATTAGTTAAAAGCAGAATTCTTTGAAGAATTTAAATCATGATTTTTTTTTTTTTTTCAAAATCAGACCTGGTTTTACTGAAAATCTGTTCTGAATCGAAAAAAAAAAAAAAAAAAATGCAATAAAACTAAGACATTATTTAATTAGAGAAGCTTTTAATTGCTTTTATGAATAATATATATTAAAGACAATATTGTCTGAAGAAAAAAATTTTTTGATGAAAAATGAATTTTTACAAGATTTGTTTTCATTTTTTTACAATTTTAAATTGAATAATTTATAAAGTTTTAAATCTTTTAAAATTCACTTTCAGTGTGATAACTCTTAGGAAATATTGTTATTAAGTAAAACTATATTTACTAATCATATATTGTTAAACTCACTACAATCTGCTGACACCAAATGTTTTTAAAAGAAATTTGATTTATTTTTGTATATGTATATACATGACATATTTCTGAAGTATGGTTGCAAAAACTGATAAATCTAACATTAAAAGGTACATATGTTTAAGGGTTGTCCCCATTGCAAAAAAAACTTTATGTCTGCTCCACCATACTTAACTATGAATATGTTCGGTGGTCAATCGGTTTTCAATAAATTGATTAACACATCAGAAAAACAAGACCCTGTGGTTAAGAAATGGTTGTATACAATATTTTATATTATAAGTAAGTAATATTCATTTTAACTCAGATTAATTTAACTTTAAATTTGCTAATTTTCCTCAAATAATGTTATAGAAATATATGTTTTATTTTTGCAAGATTTTTAAAACTGAGAATTAACTTTTGTTTACAAATGTGTCAAAGTAGCCAATTTTTATCAATTTTATTGAAAAAAAATCAGTTCCATTTACTATAATTTCAGTTTGAAATACACCAGAGTATTTCACTGACTGGAAATAGTAAATTTTAAATTCTTTAGCTTTGAATTAAAGCTAAAATAAAAACTTCAAGGAAGCTTTTTCATTTTTGAAAATTCATTTTAAACCATATGTATACCAAATTAGTGGAGGTATCTAATTAAAATCTTATGACAATTAAATTAACTTGCATCATTTTATATATTGTAATAAAAGATTGATCTACAAAGCACTATTGTAATAGATTTCTTTTTTGTAACACATCTTTATCAACATTTTATAAACAACCACTTTCTTCAAATACTAATGTAACAAACTGCTTTCTTCTTGTCATGTCTTCAGGAGTGAGTAATCAATGTCTTAATGGCTGGACTGTAAAATTCTAACTCAAAAGATACTCAATATTTTGATTGTTGAATTTTGGTTAGAGAAGGAACTCTTTCTATAGAAAATAGATCAGTAAGAGAAAAAAAAATAAAAAAAAAAGTTGAACCAAAGGTCACCTATTTACTTTTTGTCTTATGAATAGTGGCAATACCATTTTTGAGCTGTACTGCTTGGGATGTCTGCCTTTCTTAGTGGTCTTCTCTTTATTAGATTGTCCCACTTTAATTAATTTCTTCCACAGAAACATGACTCTGTTTAGTTCACACATAATAACTCCATTCAACTTGGAGCAACAAATAATGTCACTGAGTCAGTGTGGCATTCCAACGTCATACAACCATATCATATAATATTCTTTGACTAAACCATTTCATTGAGAGAGCATTAAGGCATTCTAGGCATTCTAGTTACCTAAAGATCGTGAAAGTATGAAACTTAAGTAGCAACTCCAACAGTACCTCTTGAGGGTTGATGTTGTGAAGCATTTTGTTCTGTCTGGATAGCCTAAGCATTGGGCACTTTAATTTACTGCTTAGGTAGGTGTTTGCTTTTTGGTCATATTTTTTTCTTGTCTTTTGGCAAATTGTCCATTGGTTGCACCAACATTTTTGGATTTTTGTCGATTTTGTGTGTGTGTATGTGTATGTATCTATATATATATATATAAAGAGAGAGAGAGAGATAGAGTTTCATTAAATATTACAGACAAGGTGCTTTAAGTTTTTTATAGAATTTCTCATGTGATCTTATAATTTTTTTCCTTTTCAGTAGATATGTAAAAACTGTCCAAATGTAACCATTTTCAATGTTAAAATATGGTAACTCTTAAATAGCATCATCTACATGTAAAAAAAGGTTAAAAACAATGGAAGCCTTATTAATAAAAAACAAAAAACAAACCAACACTCAATAAATATCAACTATGAACATGGACACAAATGTCTTGACCATGTTTTGAAAATGAACATTATATAAATGCATACATCCAACTATCTATTTCTAGTTAACAGTTAATATATTTCAACCTTGAAAATGGCTAAATGTATAGACAAAAATGAAAATATTGGAAACATTAAGACTTTAAAGGGTTTTTTTTTAAGAAAGATAGTTCCTTACATGAATACAAAGCAAAAAACTGAATTGAACAGCAAATACTTATTATCTAATGAGGAAGGAGGGCTTGGAAAATTTCATACTCACAGGACAGATTGAAGGTAAGGGAGATAGAGGAAAGTAATGCACAACCAACTTGGTGAACTTCAGTGAATGGGTTGGAGGGGCAAGATGGCAAAAAGAGAAAAGTTATTAAGAGCTACAAAGGTCAGGAAATTGTGCAAAACCATGATCGCCAATGTCCTGAAGGGAGACAACTGATAGAAGAAGGAAAAAATACAGAAATAAGGAATTTTTCTGTCTATGCACAAATTTACATGGAAATTAAAAATATTTGAACACATTCTGAAATTATAAATAAAACAAAAGAAAATTTGTAGTTGGGAATTGAATTATATTCAAATTATTAATTTGCAAGATTTCTCTGGCCAATCACAGCATACCACATACAAAGGTTAACATCTGAGTGTGTAAATTGCTCTCTCGAGTGGTTTACACACTCTGATACTTACTGAGCACAGGGATCCGTCCCTGTGCTGGTAGTATCATGGCTATGACTAGCTTGGACCTGCTCTGACCAGCTTAGGGCCAGTTATGACAAGCTATGACCAGCGGCCCAAATGAAGACACCTGGGTCCTCACGTTAAAAACTGACCTTGTGTCACAACCTCTACAAAAGTTGACATCTTAAAAACTTTGGATGAACATTGAATTTCTGGTTTGCATGCACAAAGGTTTTCACAAGTTCGTAGAATAATAATTGATCATCATAATTATGGAATGGTATATTGAAAGATCTCTAATAAAGTTAATATCCTTACTTGTACAATAATTGGTATCATTTAAAAAAGAAAGCAATATTGCCTCACAGGAAATCTTCCCTGAACAGGATGTCCTAATATATTAAGTAGATTTGCAGCGACATCCATTTTTGGGTAAAATAAAATAAAGCCAATAAATAAAATAATAATAAATAAAAAAAATCATTTTCCTATGGTGCAAGTTTTAAAAAAACCAAAAAGGGTTTCTGATCACATGTGCAATTTGGAAATGCATTGACTACTCGGAGAACTTTAGAAGGACCTGCAGCAGCTGTGACAGAAGTGAGCAAAGATACAATTAGTCACACACTCTACCTGGTAGGATTGGAGATTTTGTCTCCTAGAAAAAGCACTTTTCTAAAGCCTAGTCACATAAAGTCTTGCCTATAAATTGCTCATAATTATCTCAAGGAACCTTCTTTGTTCTGGAATAAAATATTATGGATTGACAAGACCAAAACTGAACACTTTGGTAAAAACAACTGAAGGCATGTCTGGAGAAAAAAGTGCACTTTGTATAACCCTCAAAATATCATCTATCATGGTGGAAGTATTAGGATTTGATGACGTATTGGATTTTTTTTTGTAAGGATAATTCAAATTCCAATCAGGTTCCTTATAGTCACTTATGTGTAACTATTCTTGGGAAATGTATGAATCCATCGTTTCTCCCAGAGATTTAGGTCAAATAGTAGCACTTGTATCTGAAAAAAAATCATTCTTATTCTCAAAAAACTGTTGATGCAATCTTCACTTGCAAAAAAAATATTATTTTTACAAACCAAAATATGAATTGGGATCAAATATGGATCGGGACCTGAGAGAATGATAAAGAACAAATAGGAAACATTTATCCATCTAACATGTTTCACTTTTACTAAAGTTTCATCAGAGAATGAGATATGAAGGGAAAAAAAAGAAAGAAATTCTGGTATTTTCACTTTTGCAGTGTTTGATTTTCATTGCTTAATCAAGTTTATGTGTATTCAACTTGTTAACAAATATTAGTATAATTTATGGTGTTCTGAAATCAAGGAGGGATGAGTTATCCCTTAAAGTTCCAAGAAATTAATGGATTCCAAGCCTAACTGAAAAATTGTAATGATTGCTTTATGTATGTAAATGTATAATAATTCTAGCTTGTCTATGTGGGATTCAGGTGGTAATGTATATTCCTAAGTGTGTGTATGTCATTATGTTTGGTAGTTTTTTGCATGTTGATTTGAGAACATTTTTATGTACGTACCATTTGTTTTAGATAAACACATTTTAGATTCTTTAAGAATGGATTCAATAAAGGTTGGTGATGTAAATATGTTTTTGACACATTTTTATAGATATTAGTAATTCCTCATTGTCTGACAAATTGGATGCATGTGAAACCTGATTAACCAATAAAAATCAAACAACACAACTTAGGTAAACATACCAGAATTTCTTTCTTCTTTTTCTCCATATCTCAGCCTCTGATAAAGCTTTAATAAAAGTGAAATATGTTAGATTGCTAAACATTTCCTATTTGTTTTTTTATCTTATTAATTCAAAATATGTTTCAGTTTCAAATAACCCACAAAAGGTCGATAAACTGTAAAAAACAATCAATTACAATCTTGTAGGGATACAGGGGAATTACATATCATTGAAAGAACAATAGACAGTGATATGTATTGTGAAATACTGAAGAAGTATTTGGTTCAATTTGAAAAACATTTTAAAGGATTCGGTGTTCCAACATGATAATAATGTGAAACATACTTCATTGAAAATGAGAGAGTGGTTGAAGGTAAAGAAAATAAGCATTTTAGATTTGTCAGATTAGTAGCCTGACCTAAAATAGAAAATCTATGAAAGGAGTTTGAAATTAGAGGTCATTAGAGTAATGACTAAAACTTGAGTAATCTTATAGTGATTTGTTAACAGGAGTGGAATAAAATTGGAGTTAATTTTTGTGAGAAACATATTTCAAATTATTCTTAGTTTTAGTTATGATGATAAACTACATCCAGTAGCAAGGCAATATTGGAGGTTTTGAGGAGCGCGGAACCATCTCTTAATTGGTGTTGTTCCCAGTTCCCTTCTGAGCATCTGTTAGGGTCCCAGCTATGGACAAATAGTGAACTCTCAAACAAAAACAAAACACTATGAAAGTATAAAAATACAAACAATACCTTTTTATAGGAAAATGACCAGCAATGCATTTTATTTGCATAATTGTGTTCAAAATATATTTAGTTGAAGCCATAAAATTGTTTTCAAAATATTTAGATTTTGGCATTAAACAATCCATAGAGGGTGATATGCTGCTAAACAAGATCAACCAAACCAAAATCATCAAATTATTCTATCTGACCGTTTTTATAGAAAATAAGCACAGTATTAAATGCAGTTTATTAATGTGTGTTCAAAACCTTTAGTAAAATTTCCCAATAAATTTGTGTATAGACAAAAAATAATTTCTTTTGTTTTTGGGTCTGATGAAGCCTAGAAAGGTGAAATGCGTAATCAAATCTAGTTTTAATGAAACATTTTTCCATTTGTCAAATTTCTTCAAAACTTTGTTGGGATTCTATATCCTATTTTAAACACACACACACACACACATACATATATATATATATATATATATATATATATATATGTGTGTGTGTGTGTGTGTGTGTGTCAAAATGTATATTGTGTTAGAACAAAAGTTCATAGGACCTTTTTAAGTGTATTTCAAAGACAATATTTAGATATTTGCACAAAGATTTATTCAAGCACATCTTTGAGGCAGTTTCCTGATTCCATCCTCCCAGAACATGGCATTTTTCTGGGTTATGAACTGATCTCAATGGTTTTTACAGGCTTCCAGAGAATTGAAGTTTTTCCCATTAAGAGAATTATATAGGGATCAAAATAAGTGGTAATCTGAAGATGCAAGGTCATGTACCAAGCTGTAACAATTTCTGTCAAGAGATATGAGGTCTGACATTGTCCTAATGTGAAGATGACACCTTTCTAATTGGTCATTTCCAGAGGATTTTCATCAGTTGCTGTTCAGTTGGGGGCATTACTTTAACATCTGATTTTTTAGGAGGAGCTTGTAATTCACAGTGCCCTTTCAATCCCAATAGATACACCATAGCCAGTGATTCTTTGAATGCAGACTGGCTTTTGTAGTAGTTAATGGTGGCTCAGTTTGCTTTCTGCAGGGCATTTTTTTACTGCACATTGTTGTAAACAATACATCTTTCATTGCCTGTGGTTCTTTTAAAAATCGGTAATTTTTGCATTTGAACAGAGAATTGCAGATGAAAATGCAATCCATTAAATTTTTCTTCTGTAAAATCGTTAGGCACCCAAACATCATAGCAATTTGCATATCCAAGTGTTTTCAAATGTCTTACAATACTCATATAAGATATGTGGAGTATCTCTGCAATGTCACTGTGTAACCTGCATTATTTTTAATCAATGTCTTAATTTGGTCATCATCAATGACTGAAGGCCAGCTTGAATATTCTTAATTTACCAGATCAAAATTTCCACTTCTAAACCTATCAAACCATTTACAGACATTACTCTCAGCTGCACCATCTCCATAAATGGCACATATCTTTTTGTTGTTTATACAGTGCTTTTGCCTCTAAAAGTAAAAGAGTATCAAATGATGAAAATGAATTTCATTTTCATCCATTTTCACTTTTATTGTAAAAACATTAAAATTCACAATTCACACAAAAATCATATAGAAACATTTGAAATGTCACCTTCCAGAATATACCTATATATAATAAATTTCTGTAACGTATGAAATGAAAACATGTATTCAAATGTCAACTATTGAATAATACTTTGTTTTTTTTTTGTTTTTCTTATATATATATATATATATATATATATATATATATATATATATATATATATATGCAAATTTGGATTTTAATGCATAATGTTTTCAGATTGAGGAATTGGAAACCCTGAAGTTCAAATTCCAGTCAAATTCAAATATTCAGGCAGGTAAATATAATTAAATAAAAATAGCATTTAATTAAATAAACATGCTAATACCCTTGGGAAAGGTATAAATCCTCTTCTTCTCCCCCCACCAGCTATGGGTAAATAGCAGGACAGACTGGATTTTATAGCCTTGGATGGCAACTGGTCTAGAAGAAGGACAACTAAGAATTCAAAACCTGCAGAGGGTCGTTTGGGGACCTTGTGGCATGTTGTGCACCAGGTCTCTGTACTCAACTCTTCAAAAAGTGTGGTTGACTCTGAACAAAACCTTCACCACTATAATCAAACCATATGTGTAGGTGTCTGGCTGTCAGTTCCTAGAAACTGAGTTGCTTGACCCTCATATATCAAATACAACAGGAAAGTCCAGCATATATATATATATATATATTATTTTATGAAATGGATTAAATCTGACATATTTTAATTTGTTTTTGCTTAAACATTATTTTAGATGGATACTCATATTCAAGTAAATGCTCTATTTATTTAATTAATTTGGTATTTTTATTTTAATTACATTTATTGGCCTGAATATTCGAGAAATCTTGTCAGAAAATATGCGTCCCCCGGCAAGATTCAAACCTACATCCTCTATGGGGAATCGTCATTAGATCTGATTTGCTTAATTGCTCAGCCATGTAGGACTTCTGGTCAAACAAAGCCCAGAATAGTGCTTTTCAACTCACATCCTCTGCTGATTGTTGAAACATTCATATCTGCTTTGTCTTGTACCCTAACATAAACTAAGACATTTTTATTTTATGAAATGGATGAAATCCAACATTTTAGTTTGGTTTTGCTTAAAAATTATTTTAGATGGATAATCATATTTAAATAAATGCTCTGTTTATTTAATTAAGTGGTATTTTTATTTAATTACTTTTACTGGCCTGAATATTTGAGATATCTATGTTTCGAGAATCATCAGAAAATGTTTGTTCAAAAGCACTATTTTGGGCTTTGTTTAACCAGAAGTCCTACATGGCTGAACAGTTAAGCACATCAGATCTAAGGATGGTTCCCCATAGGAGATGCCAGTTCAAATCCTGCTGGAGGACACATATTTTCTGACAAGGTTTCTCAAATATTCAGGCCGGTAAATGTAATTAAATAAAAATAGCATCTAATTAAATAAACATAGCATTTGCTTGAATATGAATATCCATCTAAAATAACATTTAAGCAAAAACAAATTAAAATATATATATATACACACACACATAAATATGTGTGTATATATATATATATATGTACTAGCACAAAGTCACAAGTCATCATGAGCAAGGGCTTAAAAAAACTGATGACACCAGATTATGCATTCACTCCCGTAAACTGTAACTAAGGTCTGCTCTGCATAGTTGCAGTATAATTGACAGGTGGACTCTGTTGGTTGAGTGGGTGTCTGTAATAGGGATTTGATAGCTTCCCTGGTAGACAGGTGTGCTCAGAAATGAGTAGCCAGCCATTATATGTATATATACAGAAAATTATGATAAAATCACTGATATGAAATATCCGAACAAAGTATGTAATATAGAATTTATGAAAACAATTAGTTGTTTAAAATTTTTATTCTGTTGTCAACATTTAACTCCATCAAATAATAATGTTCTAATGATGCTCTTATAGAGCAAAATGTTAATAAAATATAAATTTAAAACATCCACTTGGTTTTCACAAATTCTACCTTATATTCATATCAGGTTATCCCATAAGTTCTGTCCGAATTTTGAATAAAGAAAACAAGTGACCAAATGTTACATTTAATTACATATTCAATAAACAATATATTTTCCCTGATTATCTATGACTTCCTTCCATCTATTAACAAGCTTACTAATTCCATTACTGTAAAATTCTTTTGGCTTTGATTCGAAGAACTCACAAATGTCAGTTTTAACTTCTTCCTGGGTTACAAAAGCTGTTTCTTCCAAATGATTCTGTAAGCTACGAAACAAATGATAGCCTGAAGAGAGTACAATCGGGAGAATATGGTGGATGAGGAATTTTTCCCCAACCACACAAAAAGATCTTTTGTGACGTGATTCTTTCTGTGTGGTGTCGCAGCATTGTCCTGAAATTGAAACATCACCTCTTTTCGATTCACTAGAGCAGGTCTTTTTTCCTCAAAGCTTGGTTCAAACGCTCTAATTGCTGACAGTATATTTGACCCACTGTCAATTCCTCAACTGATAAAGCAGGGTTTTCTTCAAGGCCTGCTTCAAGAAGATTTTCATCAAACTCAACTGGACGTCCGGTTCGATCTTCATATTCAAGGATGAAATCTCCACCTCTGAATTTTGCAAATCATCTTCTGCAAGTTCTTTCATTCACACATTCCTCTCCATAAACTGAGTGAATGTTTCTAGTCACTTTGGCTGCTGAGTTTTTTTTGTTGAACTCATAATGCATTATGTGCCTCAAATGATTCTTGGGTACTTCCATGTTAGCAGGGTTTTAATCAAACAAAATTTAATTTTATTGTTCTCTGAAATAAAATATGATCAGTTTATATGCATCTAAACATAAAAATAATGTTCAGTTCCATTAGACATTATAAAATACTCTTTAAATTTCTTTCATTTTAACAAAAAGTTAAAATTCAGACAGAACTTCTGGGATGACCTGATATATAAATATATATATACACACATAGATATATATATATCAAGTTCCTTAGCGATTTCATTTTGACTCATTCTTTGGTCGTATTTTTGGTAACATTTCTTTGTCATATGCTTTTCAATAGACTATCATTGTATAAGTCACATGAACTTTTAGCAGATGCATCACAAAAAGCATTTGTCTTTATTAGAACTATGACTTGAATAAAATGAGAGATGGTAAAAGCAGAAAGCCACTATTTGTTATAATTTCTAATTTTGAATCATCATTTGTCACAACAAGCAGGTCAATGACATGACAGGATATTTTAAATGACACTTGCTGATTTTGATAGATTTTACATGACTATAGCATGTAATGATGCATGTGGAGTAATGGATTGAGGAATCGGAGAGCTGAGTTTGAATTCCAGTTGAATTCATTACATTATACGCTAATACCCTTGGGAAAGGTATAAATTCATCTCTTCTCCCCTCAGCTATGAGTCCTATAACCTTGGGTGGCAACTAGTTTAGGAGAAGGAAACTCTGAATTCAAACCACTTGCTGCCTTGTAGGCTTAAATAACAAATCTTCTTCTGAGTGTAAAAGGAACCATCAAACCATTGCACTATTCTGCCTTGAATGTCACCATGAACCATAATTGTGTGGTGGAATGGTGACCACAGTGGTGCAAAATGCACTAACTAAATAAAATGAATCAATTGCATATAAAATACTTTTATTTTAATATTTATTAACTTTAGCTTAGTCTGTCACAAGGCCACAAAAAAAGAGCTGAACTCATCAGACAAGCAAATGGTTAAGCAAGCTAAGTACAATTCATATTTATTTATGGGTTATACTTGGGAACAACTCAAAACTGAATGTGACCTTGGTTGGTAAATGAAACTGGATATCATCAATGGTTGTGCCAGCACAAAATCACAAGTCATTGTGACTGAGAGTTTGAGTGTATTGTCCTTGTTCAAGTACTAATCATGTTATGCTTTCTCTCAGAAACTAAGGTTTGCTCAGCATAGTTGCAGTATAGACCATAGTTTGGATATTTGGATTTTGCAAAAATACAAATGGGGCAGGCATACCCAGAAACAAGCAGCCATGTTTAAGATGATAGATCACAATGATTTGCAGTGTGCCTTGATTTTGAAACAGCAAAAAATTGTAGCATTTTTTGCAATCTGCCTTTCATCAGCATGGCTAATGCTAATCTCCATTGTGCCTTCTCGGGCAAACTTTTACATGAAGTGGAAATATTATATTGAATCAATTGCTAGGTCTGCTGCTAGGAAAGTTGGGTCACTGTGTCATGCTAGATAATTTTACTTATTCAAATCTATCTTACATATTTATAAATCTATCATTTGTCCATGCAGCGAATATTGCTGCCACATATGATCTGGTGCTCCTGTTATATACTTAGAGATTCTTGATAAAATCCAAAGACCTGATATATTGGCTTCAGTCACTTTCCCACTGCCATAACATAGCTTTTTCTGTGCCTTTTCTATAAATACTTTCATGGTAATTGTTCTGATGAACTTTCCTCTATGTTATCTACACTTTATGAATTTAAGCGCAATACTAAATTGGCAGCTAGGTATCATCATTTTACAGTTGAAATGGCTAGATGTAGCTGTAAGTTTTATGCTAACAGCTCTTCTCACACTTCTCACTTGTGGTACTCTCTTTTGGCTTCTTGCTTTCCAGTCAACTTTGATCTTCAAAAATTTAGATGCAATGTCAATTGTTATCTTCTCTTGTCTTTTACTGCTCTTGCTCCTTAATAATGTTTCTCTTTATGTTCTTTCACACTCTCTAAACCCTTGCAGCTTACTGGCTTTATTGCCTTGCTTGGGGTGAAATGATAAAAAAAAACATTTCTTTAAAAATATATTTGAGGCTTGCTCTGCTATTAAAGATAAGCACAATCTTGTTTGGAACTACAAGTACTATATTTCCCATCCTAGAAAAAACATATTGTCATAAATCAATCAAGATCACAGTCATTGTAAACTCAATGATCCTTTCATTAGCTGCATAGTATGTGCTTTGCCAGGGCTACATACAGTTTTGCATTCAGAGTTGCCCTTCTCATAGACTGGTTGCCAACCAAGGCTTAAGAGCCCAGTCTGCTCCACTATTTACCCACAGTTGGAGATTTTGAATTCAGTTGTCCTTCTAGACTGTTTGCTACCCAAGGCTATAGTAGAGAGTCTGTATAAAGTCACATAAAGAGAAAAAAAACCACACCAAGGTCTAACCATTGGGTTATAAGATGCTAGGTAATATCTGGTGGAGTTGTTGTTTTTAATATGCTTCATATAGCAAGAAATACTGTACATATGAATTGCTACATTATTAAAGTACATGCATTTATTAGTTCAAAACAAGTTTTTTTTCTTTTCAATGGGTTGTTCAGGCTATTGAATTCATTCCATTAGTTTTTGTTGTTATAACAATGTTTGGCTAATCCATTTTTCAGCCTTCCTCTCAGGTATAATCCATAAGAAAAGAAGGAATTTGCATCTGCTTTTGTTAAAATAGTGAACATAAAAAATAATGGCTGGTAATTTACTGATTGGTTCTGCTCATTCACAGCAATGTGAGTCACACAGGTGATTACTTATATTCTGTAATTGCCTTCCTGCTGATTAAAGAGAACCACACTGGCTTGACTTACATGTTCGTTTGACAAATTAATGTAAGCTACTTCCTTCAATTTTCTTTCACTCTCTGATAATATTCCCCATTTATTATTTAAACTTCATCACAGAGAGGTTAATGTAAGCCATCCTCTATCTGAATATGGGACACCATACTAGATTCTTCTATCTCTTCTTTGGTTATAGCTTTCTAAAGTTTCTTGTTCTTGCTTTTCTCTTTATTTGTATGAAGTGTTAGAAATGCAATCTTTTGTTAACCAAACAGATCAACTCTTGTAAGATTACAAAAATTGGTTTTGGTTTTGTTAAAAATCATCCAGATGTTGTAATATTTACAACACCTTTGGATTTTTTAAGAAACTTCTATTATATGATTCAGTAAATCAGTGATTTCCAAAGGAGTTATTTACACTAGGACTATTGTCCTCATCTCTTTTGTTATTATCACAATGTTTTGGCTGTTGTATCCTCCAGTTTTCCTCAGGCGTTTGTCAATCCAGATAACTTAAGGGAATTTTGAGCTGAACATTTTATTTAATCTATGATTGTGCTTGTTCTACTGATCATGTCTAGGGATATCATGTCTAGTTATTTAATACTGCTCAATTATTGCTCACACTGTTTCCACTAAGTTTAAGCCTGCACTACCTTGTCTAAGGATTGAACTCATTAGTACCAAATTTGAGTTTTGCCAGATGTTAATGGCAGCTAAGAAAAAACAGACCATTTTTTAATTTAACGTTCCTTTTAATTAAAATATATTGTCTATTTATATAAATGTTTTATTCATCCATATCTGCTCGGTGTCAGTTTGAAGTGATGCTTTTGTTTTTTGTTTCTTATGTCTAAAATATAATTATAAACTTTAATTTTGTAAAGTGAAAATTTCACTGAAATTTGTTGTGAAATTTTTGAAGTTATTTTTTTTTTAATCTCAGTTCAATAAAATACAAACTGGTAAAAATGGTTGCTGAAGACATTAGGTTTATAATACCCAGAAATTCATACACAGATGTCCTCAAGGGCACAGTGGATAAAGGCATTGGTTAGATTTAGTGACAGGTCCCAAAAAGAGTGTGAGTTCAATACCCGGTTAAGTCAGTGGAGAATTTTCAGAGGGAAACCACAGGAGATAACTGATAACTGATATCCATTAAACACGACACGTGGAACTAGAACAGTCTACTCCAGTGAGCAAAATAAAGTGTTACTTCGACATTCCAACCACCTGAAGAACACCCGGCTGAAACATTGTAATAAATATGGCGACAATAGTCCAAATAATGTAAATAATGTACATAATACCTCATCTCAGAAATATAGACATACTAAAAAACTAGCAAGAAAAATGAACATAACATTAGCTGTAATTCCTGGTGGCCTTACTTCCTATCTGCAGGCACTAGAGCATCATGAAACCATTCAAGAATAACATGCATGAAGAATGGTCTGAATGAATGGCAGAGGAAAGACGTGAAATGACACCGTGTAGAAGGATGAAATGACCATCAATGAATGGGTGTTTAAATCTTGGAATGCTATTAATACTAAAATTGTAAAGTCTTTCAAAAAGTGTGATTTAAGTAATGACATTTATGGTAGTGGGGATCATTTATTATACATGACTGACAGTAGTGATGACTCTGCAGATGATAGCTTATTTTTTTTTACATGAATCCAACAGTGACAAGTTCTTGAGATTTGAGGATGAATAAAATTTCTTTGATTGTTTTATATTTTTACAGGCATGTTTTTTAAATTTTTAATTCATTTTTATGAAAATGAAACTACCCTTAGACAATGAAAGACGCATAATATATTTACTAACCACCAAATAGTATGTCATTGCCATACAAACAAAATCGGACAAGTGATTAATGTAAACAGTACATGGTGTCAGTATGTGAGGGACGCATGGTGAATGTGTTGTTGTATGAGAATTACTTTTTTTTTCTTAGAAATTTCTTTCCAATATTAGGGGGCGTTTTCCAAGCTGGAAAATAAAAACATCAGTTATAATTATTGAAGAGAAACAGTAAACTTTAAATTATAAATTTTTGGCATTCACTATGTTCAGACATACAGCCTAGCTGATCTCATTCAGTTTCTCAATGCTTTCTTTTTGGTGATGTTCTTTTTAAATATCCCACAGCAGTAACAGCAGAAGATTTGTTAAGAAAAGTGAAATTTTGTGAGAACCTGGACATGAATTTACTGTGGTTGATCCAGAAATCAGTGCACTTTCTATATATTTTCACCTGAGCAAATTACCTTCTCTTAATTAGAACTGCATTCTTTAAGTTGAAATTATGGTCAGATTCATTATACTGAATGACTAATGCAGTATGTTTACTGTAGTTTCATAGTTGGTGCCTGGAAGTTGTCTTCTCTTCTAAGAAATACTATAGAGTATTGTTACTTTGGTCGCTACTAATTATATCTCTTAATTCAAGGGTTGTTGGGGATCTTTTTAATTTTTCTTGTTTATTATTTACAGAACTTGGAGTCCATCATGAGTGTAAAAAAAAATTATCTATAAAAATAAACCATGTAAATGTATTTGAGCTCAGATGGAAAACAATGAAGATTAAAAATTAATATATGCATATTGTTTGGTTTGTTTGTTTAACGGCATATCAACTCCTTATGAGTCATTTAATGCCAACATTTTATTTTCTTGAGAGCATTGGTAAATCATTTTTCAAAAAATGTATTGCTGGTAATTTTTTTCTAATGTCATTTTATATTTTCATGTTTTGACCCCAGTTTTCTCTTCTTTCTTTTTAAAGTCTTTTGCAGCAAGTGTGACCAACAAGCAAAAAAGACCAGATGAAAAAACTTTTGTTTTGAAAGAAACAATGAAAAGAAGACTATTTCAGTTTTTCCGAAGGCACAAATTTTTTTTTGTTGTCCTTGCTTTTGTTCCAGCACTTCTGCTTTTTAAAAAATTAGATACAAACTTCACCGAATTACAACACTGTCCAGTCTGTTATGGCAACAACTTCTGTGACCCAATTTTAAATGGTTCAGTTAAACTGACACACTTCTCTTCCTGGTCATTTTTTCAGCTTTTCAACTCTAAAAATGTCTTCTTCGGTACATACGGTCGTAGGAAAGTGGTCCTGAAGAAGCTTGGTCATAATTTTGAGATCTATAATGCCAGAGAAAACATTTGTGCTACTGTTTTCAAAAAGGACAACGGATGTGATGTAAAGAATTCTTTGAAAGTCTTGTTAGATGACCATTATGGTGACGCAGTGGAAACATTCCCATCATTAGGACTTCATACTGCAGATATCTTCCAGTGCCCTTCACAGCGATTAGTCAAGACTATATTAGAAAATTATGTTAACCAACTGACAGATTTAGATGATGAATCCCTCACTGGAATGATAAACTTCATCACGATTTCTTTAGTCAACCAAGAACCTTTTATACTACAGGTAAATATATAATTTATTATTATTGTTGCCTTTTATGATTTCCTATTCCTGAAAAATTTAACAGCATTATTTGCAAAT
The DNA here is from genome assembly GCA_903632075.3 of Acanthosepion pharaonis. Lineage (NCBI taxonomy): Eukaryota > Metazoa > Mollusca > Cephalopoda > Sepiida > Sepiidae > Acanthosepion > Acanthosepion pharaonis. The sequence goes on from CAHIKZ030003437.1 coordinate 25,647, forward strand.
GATGCAAGTTGACCCTTTTTTTTAAATATTTTCCCTATTTTATTGATATTTTGGTATATTTTATTTTCTGTATTAGTTATGATGAGAAACTGATTACTTTGGCCAAATTTCAGTGTTTTTCCCATCTGGAGAACCTGTTGCAGTTAGTTATGCTAAGAGTAGAGGCAACAACATTTTGTACATATAAATGACAGGTGTAAGGAAATGAAATGAATTTCAAGACAGTAATATTTTATATTTCAGTTTTTATATAACTGAGTAAAAACAAAATGCACGAATATGCATGCAAAAGAAGGAAAACGTTAAAAGTTGGGATTGATGTGGGTGATACTTGTGTGTGTGTATGAAAAAGTTCAATTATTAAGAGGGAAGATAGGAAGTGTTCCATTTTTATAGCTACTTGACAAAGCCATCTAACGACTTTTTGGTGATACAGGCAAAGTTATATGGGGATAATGCACAAACATCCAATTTTCAAGACAGTCAGATTAGAGGTAAGTAAAGCCTTTTATTTTTTTTGGCTTATCTGGGTGCAAACTGCAAGGGTTCTGAATTTCTGCTTGATATTTTCTTAAATAACACAATTATGAATGAATGAATTTGGCAAAATCATGTTTGTGACTGGTGACATGCACATTTAAGCAAATTTTAATCTATCAAATTTTCTAACCCATTTGTTTTATTAAGCTGATGTGTTCAAGATTGATTTGTCTCTACACAAGACAATCTTAAAATTTTCTTTCCACTAATTGTAAATATAGAAGGCAACCCTCACTCATCCAACGATCACCCCACTTTGTAGTCCAATTTGCATCTCATCAGCATTTGCTAAAAGCTGGGGAAGAGCGTGCTGTATGATGCAAGGTAACACAGGGAAAGAAATGCCATGTTGAAAAATAAGAATGCAAACCCGGTTTGCCATATTACATGTAGTTGTTTTATTAAGGGCCTCACCTGCTCATTTAGGTGGGTAGGTAGGTGATACTGAGGACAACTTCTGCTATGTTAGCTCTTCTCCCAACCAACTCCTTGCCCATCTATTCACCCCCAGAACTGCAACGCTGTCACGTCCAACTCCCACCAAGAGCAGAGCAGAACTGTTCCTGATCCCAACTGAAACTGTTAATATAGACCAGCACCTGGATATGACATATTTCCGGTTTTGTTGCCACTTGATCCCCGAATTCTACATCCACCTCTTTGCTTACGCATTACTCTATATTAAAGTGGATGCCACTTCAAAAAACATTCTTCAAAAAGAATTATCTGTTGGTCCATCAAACAGAAACACTTGAGATTGAGATAAAATTGTCTCTTTCCTTTCTATACGGGTTTCCATAGAATCACACAAGAAGATCTTCAAAAAATTATTTGATAAAGGCTTATAAAAGCCAAATGCACTCAGAAAACTTTGGACAATTTTCAAATTCTCTGTAGAAACCAGAAAAATAGTGCAATCCAAAGTGGAAAAAAAAACAAAACAAAACAATTCATAAAATATATATAATTTTATATATATATATATATATATATATATATATATATATATATATATGATTAACATATTTATGATGATTGCTTCAGACTTAACCTTTCTGGGAAACTGACTAAGCTTAGGTAAATACTAAAACAATCTATCTTGGCCATAATAATTACAAATATATTATGTCAATCAGTTGTAAATAAACATAAAAATAATGCTGAAAAAGAAATTAGACAAATTAACAAATTCCAATTAGGTTTTATTTCTATAAAACTTGGGCAATTATTGTAAATTCCCCTCCTGCCATCATTCCTGATTCTCACTTACAGACTCCAGCATGCCTTATTATAACAATTAATGTATTTTAAAATGACATTTCCTCTTTGCCTGTGACATTTATGTATTCTTAATCAGTTATTTTATTAGAAATATACTTGTGTTTTTCATTTGAGCATTTAAATCACCCTTTATATTTGTCTCATCTATACTACTAACAAAAGAACTCTGTCAGTGTCTGCTTGTATTCAGAGATAAAAAAAGAAGAGAAACATAGGAAAAATGGTGACACATTCAGCATGCTAAGATCTCTCGACTTCTACCTCTCTCTTTCTCTCTCTCTCTCTATATATATATATATATATATATATATATATATATATATAAAAGGAAGAGTTTATAGCGGTTCCAATAAGAGAAAAGTGTTTATATTAAAAAGAAGAGAGAAACCGCAAATGTTTTTGGTTGTAATGTAGATTTTTAAAAAAATATTATGCTTTATTTTCCATAATTTTGCTATACATGTTTCTGATCTTGTGACCATCATCAGGTAAAGGGTGGAGATTTCCACATATTATTAAAAATAATAAATTTTTTTCTTTATGTTTTTTGATGTTAAATTTTCTCGATATTAGACATTCTCTTTTTTTATGTTAGTGATCCCAACATCTTTCTTGAACTGGCAGTGAAAAGTTCTGCGTGAAGGGTTATAAAACAATTAAGATTGGTTCGAGAAATGATGTAGTAGTTATCGGCATGCTTATCTTTTAATGACCCCTCTGTGTTCTTAGATCTATTTTCATTTTTGTGTATATATATATATATATATATATATATATATATATATATATATTGTATTGCATTGTTCTATGACACTTGATCCGTAGTCAACTTCTTGTCTGTCTTAGCTTAATGTGCACTTTATATCTCTTCTTCTTAACACATGCAAATAGGTACAATACCAATTCATGACACTTCCCAAACAAAAATCTTAATATGCAATTATGCTGTATTAATGTTAATATAAAGTCAACGTCGGACGTTTCGGTCTATTTAAGACCATCTTCAGGACATTTTCATTTAAACATAATTAACATTAGAACATATAAAAATTCAACATGAAAAGACGATGGACATAAGAGCACAACTAATCCGATGTTGACTTTATATTAACATTAATACAGCATAATTGCATATTAAGATTTTTGTTTGTTTTTTCTGTATATTTTTCTTCATACTGTCGGATCTATATCCATATATTTGCTTATATATATATATATATATATATATATATATATATATGATTTAGATTTCACCTAAATGGATATTCAGAAGAAAGATTGCTATAAAGATCTATTTAGTTGGAAACCAAGGTAGCAAGTTTCTGGATAACTAGGATTTTTATACATATTTGCTTAATGTATTAAGAAAATTTAAATTTTTTTCTTATTGTAAATTGATTGAATATTTTTGCAAATTTGGAATATAAATTATGACTCAGAGCAATTCTTTTGGCCTGCTCGAATGTTTTTGGTTTTTTTTTTTCCAAAATTTTTTCCCCAGATACCAATTTGTTTCAATATATTTTTATTTGCAAATTGTACTATCTTTTTTTTTTTACACCAGTCGAGTACATACATTAACATAATATATATATATAGGATTAATACAAATATGAAATTTGTCACTTAGCTGATTGATGTTATATTCAACATCCCCAACTCTAGAGTTTCATAGACAAAACCTTCTGTAGAAAAGTAGAAGAGCGTAGGGTGGGCTCATTAACAGATGAGACAGGGTGACTCAGCAATATTTGTTAAACAGGGATGAAGAGTTCAATCCTTGGTAGGATTAGCTTTAACAATCTCTATAATCATCATCAGACAGGTAGAAGAGCATAGTTAACAGTTGAAACTGAGAATTTTTCAGCACCCTCTTTTACAAGCAGTGATTGTTTTAACGCTTCTTGCAAAACTCTCAAATACAGTGAAAATTATCTAGTGTAATGCTCTTGTAAATGTTGACCATTTTCAAAATACATCATAAGTTTTATGTTTAGAATGAACATTGTAGTGTTTAATTCATTTGACATTTTACAAAATATGCAAAAGAGTCTTTTAATCAAGAACTAAATTCCTTCTTCTACCCAGGGATGAAATTGAAGACGCAAAATGTGCTTAACAAAAAGATGATATCAACAAATAACAACCTCGTAGGTAAAGTGTTTTGTTGGGCGTAAAAACGTCATTTTACTCTGACTCAGTGGAGCATAATGTGCCTCAGGATGTTAAAAACAATTACATTCCATATTAAGGATAATACAACTTATTCCATACTCGCTTGTTTGATTACACTTTCTAGATTATCAAATATATCTTTTTTATTTTATATATTTTTCAGATTATCAATATTTTTGTTAACATATTTTCCGTATTCTTATCATCATATTTGTTATTCCACTTATTTTTCAAATTATCATAATTTCCGTTGTCTTTTAAAAAATATTTTTACTAATATATTCTTCAGCTTTATTGACATGCACGTTGTATTTAAATTTACTTTTGTTTTCAATTTATTTATTTTCCTCTGTTCAACTAGAACAAAACACTGCAAATGAATCACAGGACAGAGTGTTAAGTTTTCTTGTTCATGGCATTATAGTGAGAATATGCAAGATTGGAAGAATTTTCTCATCAAGGGATCTACTTTATTTGATAAAATCCTTGATAAGGAAGTGCACTAACAAGTACATAGTACCAGATAAAATCCTTCAAATATGTTGAGTTAAAAGTTACATTGACCTCAGATATGGGCAGCCTTATCTGCTGCAATTAATTCTACCAAAGACTGGTTTCCATATGGTATATGTTGGTAATGGTTTTTTGGTTGAATGATTTTTATGACATCAACCCATGTTGGGCTATTTAAAAAAAAAAATTTATTCAATTCACCCCAATTCAAGGCAGTCCAATTTCCAAGCAAAATTTGTTAGGATTTACTAGGGATTGAAAGAGAAAAAAAGATTTTAAAAAGGATGAAGAAACCCAATCCTAAACCAGAAACAAGAGATAAGCCTCTACTCCTGTTCAAAATATGGTTAGGAATGTGATCTGGATGATAAACAAACCTATCTACTCCTATTAATTTAATTTTAAATTTTTTTGTTTGATATATTTTTGAGGATCATTAAAATTGCTCAGTAGTTAATGGAAAAGACTTTTAGTCTCATTAAACATTATTGACTTAACCAATGGTGCATTGAACAGAAAAATTTAGTTTGCTACCATTAATGATTCAGAAAATATATTGTTTTAACATTTTATAGGAAATTTAATTGTATGGTGCTATAAAAAAGAAAAAAGCAAATTTATATACACAATGCATGAAAAAGAAAAATCCAAAAAACGATAGAAAATATTTTTTAAGATACAAATGAATTCACCTCAAACAGTATATATAGTGGGAGATATTGGGTGGCCTAATGGTTATTGGTTCAAAAAATGGAATTAACAAGACAGGTTCAAACCCTTGTTTTTCTGTTCAGGCGATTCATTTTACACTAACACTTTTAAAGAATGTATGGTTTGTTTCAAAAAAATAAAAAAAGCAGGACAGTTGAACCATTTAAAGATCTTAGGTCAGTTATCTTAATAATCAGTTTTTTTTCTTATAAGACCAATGAAAATGAAAAAATTACTATAATATCTCCATGGATTCAAAATTAATGTCAATTGAAAATCATTGCTTTAAAGATTGTGTGACATGAGAAAACAATGTTTTAGGAATTACAAGAAAATCAAAAAAAAACAACAGCATAATATCATAAATAACTTTCATTAAAAAAATCACACTGTAAAGTCTCTTTCACAAATTTTGAGTTTCTGAAAAAAACATTTTTTAGCCGATATAATTCCATATTGTTGTAGTAGAATATAAATGCCACCCACTAAAAATCAAACTTGAGGGAACCAAGAAAGCTATTATTCAAGATCAGACAACTAAATTAGGCATAGAAGATCATATGTAGAAGGAAATTAAGACATACCTGAATGGCCAGTATTGCTACATTTGTAGTTTGGAACAATTAAAATTTTTTATAACTTTTAAATTATTTTTTATTTTATCTACAAAGGTAAATAAATGACGAAGGTAGGTCACAGAACTAAAATAAGGACCATATGAGATATTCCTAAACATAGGCAGTGGAATGAGAATAGTCTAGTCTGTAGATTAAATAAAGGATTCAGTTCAGAATTCCCTGTAGGTTACCTAAATCAACATGCATTTGATGAAGGTTTTTGGAGGATACAAAACTGAAACATTTGATAACATTGAAAAGATGAGGAAATAATTGCATGTAAACAGTGTCTTTGAAAATTATTCCCATCTCAGAAATTCAGACATGAAGGTGATCAGGTGTTAACAATAACAAAGACAAGGACAATAATCTGCATGTAAATAGTGTAAATAATCATAAGTCTTCATCCCAGAAATTCAGAAAGAAATCACTGTAAATATTTGTTATTGCTAATTTGAAAGAGAAAATTGACTAATCAACTTTTGGAGCAGAAACTGATGAATTGATTTTCTTATAAAAAATGAAAGTAAAACTTGACTAAACCTAACTGATTTATTGATCAGTGAGTCTGTTGTTCTGTGTCTTTCCATCTTCTAAATAATTTGTTAGCTTCAGATGTGTCTGCATCAACTTCAGTGACTCAGAATAACAGATAAAATGCCATAGATAGATATTTCTGTAATATATTTGTCTATTATTAGATTGTCACATAAATAATGTCTGAAATCTGATACCAGAATGATATTTTTTCTATTTAAACAATTAATGGATTTTTTTACAATCTATATTTCTTATTAGATATGGACACCAAAAAGTCTTGATGAGAGATATACATTTCTTAAAATGGGTAATTAAAATATTGCCTTTTGAAATGGTAATGGGTATAAAAAATAAGGTGATTTTTTTAAAAAAGAAAATGTAGATTTGCTTGTAAACCAAGAATACATTTTTTAATATGATTTTTTGATGATCTAGGCCAATAGATGTTAATGTCACTGTGTAAATTAACAAAGGTCTAATCAAAGACATGTACCCACATAATATTTATAGTAATAAGTAATGCCTAAATGATAATAGTACATACTAATATATGTTTTTACAGTTTTAAATGAATAAGTTAGGTCACCAATTTAATTACTATCTTGATTATCCTAAAGACAAATGTGTTCTATACTCTACTTCAAATAGATTCTTTCTGATTCACACCACATCAAAATATGTCAGCTGAATGTGAACACTATGAAAGCAAAATCGAAAATAGAAAAGCTACTCTCTACACAGGGGCTCTAAGCATCACATCCAGCTCACAAAGCAAATCCCTCCAAAATATAAAATACAATTTAAACGTCGAAGCCAATCACAAACATTGCTACTAAAGTAAAAGTATGATAAAAATGTTGAATCACGTATCCATCTTGACTGCTTAAAAAGACCTTCCCATGACATTTAAGGCAGTAGTCAGGCAGTCACAGAGTTCACCAGTGTTAATCCTGGTCAGCTGAGCTAAAAGTTGAAATTTCAATGTGGGTAATTGTATATAACCGAAAATTTTCATCCTCCAATTTGCTTCCCTTGTCCACAAAGAGACATTCTGTTTTAATCCATTATATTGACAATACAGAGAATTTTATTTGAACATATTTTGTCTCATTTTATTTCTGCCTTACCAACAGTATTTTTTGTTTTCATTTGTTCTCTTGTAACCATATGCCTACAATAAACGTAACGCACAATATGTTCAATGAGCTTAGAAAAGAAAATAATGCTTCTGAAGAAAAGGAATACAGTTTCAATTCCTGTTGAGAGCTACAATTTTTCTTTAGTAGGACTTCTCTATCTAGGCCAGTTGTTATTAAATTTCACTGTCTCAGAAAAATAAAAACAGTGATAGTAAGTCTAACACATGCACCAACTAAAAAAAATAAATTTTATAGTAATGTATTTCAAAAGTTTATTTAAAAAAATATAATTGTGTGTATATATATATATATATATATATTTTATTTTTTTTCACCTTTTTGAAAGTGAAGTCTGAAGATCCAGAAAAAAATGATTATAGTAGTCTATTTAAAAAATTTATTTAAAAAATTGTATATATATATATATATATATATATATATATATATATATATATATATATATATATATGTGTGTGTATATATATATATATATATATATATATTTTCACCTTATGAAAGTGAAGTCTGAAGATAAAAATAAAATTCTAGTGAAATAAATTATTCCAAATTTTTTTTAAAGTGGTCTGTTTTTCTTTTAAATTAAAATTATATATATATATATATATATATATATATATATATATATATATATATGATATATCTTTGAAAAAAACAATATAAATATAAATAAATATATATATATATATTTATATATTATATATAAATATATCAAAACTTATTAGAAATTCAATATCAAGATAGAGTTAACATATTTGGTTGATAGATGTGAGTTTTGACCCTAATAATTTCAACGCTTTAACAACTCCCAGCCAGGAATATCCTCACATCTATCCAACCAAATATCAATATATATATATATATATATATATTTGAATAAAAGACAGAGAAAACTTTAAGATTCCATGTAAATAAGCTATTTCACCATAACCCCTTAACCACCTTTATCTAGAGACGAGACGCGTTAAATTTGAACAACATCCAGCCGACAGACTGGGGTTAAAATAGGAAACTAAAATGATACATATGACACACTCATATCCTCTCTCCCACCTCACTTCCTCACTTCGTTAACTTTACGTATACTTGATGAGGTCCGTAAAAAACGTGTGAATTTCTTTTTTCATTTTTCATTTCAGCTTTTGGAAGTAAAGTCTGATGATCCAGAACCCTGTTAAAGGGGTTATGGTGAAATAAGCTTATTACATGGAATCTTAACGTGGTCTGTTTTTTTATTCAAACATATCTGCTCTGAATTTTACATTGAGCTCTCTGGATATCATCCTCCTCAGGTCTACCCATACGGATTACCTAAATTTGCATAAACTATATATATATATATATATATATATATATATATATATATATATATATTATAAAATGGACAAAGTCCGTCAAACCCTTTTTAAAACATATTTATGTTTTATACATTCTAAATATTTGTATCTATAAAAAGAATGTATAAACATAAATATATCTTTTTATATATATATATATATATATATATATATATATATATTTAAATTTTGATATATTTTAATATAATATAATTTTAATACATATTTTAATATATTTTTTCTGAAACTAAATTCAGATATTGGAGGATGATCTGATATTTTTCATGCTATTTTTATCTGCCATTATACATTTCATCTATTTCTCTTAAATTTTAAAATAAGAATAAATGCCTCAAAAGGGAAGGCCATTGAAAATGAATACTATGGTTCCTGTGGATGGCTTTCTGCTAAAAGTGATGAAAAATCAAAAATTTGTTAATTTTATCAACAAATAATGGTTTCAAGGGCAATTTCTTGAAATTCCTACATTCCTCCATCTTTTTGATTAAATATTCCAACACAGATTTGAATCTTTTTAAATGCAATGATATGACTATTGATAATCTCTCTGTTGATTCCAATGGCAGAGTCAAATTTATTGATTTGGAAAACATTATTGTTGTTGATCGGCAAGAACTTTCAAATAGTAAGTATGTCCTCCATTTGCTATCAATCTATTTATCACTGGCTGTTTATAACTTTTACTCTGTTTATATTTGTTCATATCTGCGTGGCCATTCATGTCTGTTCATATATATCTATCTCAGTCTGTTCATATCTATCTATCTGTATGACATCAACAAATTATAAGAAATGAAAATGATTTAAAACTTACAAATCTTAAGTTTCATCACTTTTGAACTCCTCAGGCTAAGAGAAAAACAAAGAAATCTCCCCTGAAATTAAGTGGAGAGTTTTGAAGAAAAAAACTGAAAAATTATCATTTGGAATCAGATGTTTGTTATTTGTATCAGGAGGAAAAATGAGAAATAATGCTGTTTGAACAGCAGAAATATTTAAAAAATAAAATTTTGAAAATAATGTTTAAATGTGAAGGTACAACAAAAAGTATGTGTTAATGTTTTTTGAGCCTGACTTAAAAAAAAAATATTGCAAATAGGATTAGCCACCACATGGTGTAATTGCACAATATATACCATGGGAGATTATTTTATGTTTTTTTTCACAGAGTTGAAAAGGGGACAAAACTATTTTCTATCTGTATTACATAAACTCAAGTGTGAAAAAGTTTTTACAGACAAACTCGGGTAGCTAATTCTTGAGTTTTTAATTTGTTTTTATTTCTAATAATTTATTGAGGGTCATATTGTCATATTGTTCTGTGATTTGTATTGTATTACACTAAGCACTTTTAGGGGTTTGTAAAATTGTTGATGTGGTGTGGCAGATCAACAACAGTATTAGTACAGTATTGATGTGTGTAATACCTATTATATCAAGTTCCTAATGTTTTGTACGTTGAACTATTTAAGACCAATTTTTTACAAATATATTTTTCCACTTGAAATAACTCCACAACTTTGGCGATGAGGATCATTTTAAACTCATATGGAGGAAAATAATTTTTTTTATGTATGAAACTGTTTCTCAAATCCAGGATTTTTACAAATTTTAGGACCCACCTCTACAGTATTTAAGCATTATTTAAACTTTTTGCGAAGATGGAGGAATGCAAAAATATATTAGAAATTTTAAAAGTTTCAGTCGGAACAACAGATGACAATATTAGAGCAACAAAAACATTCCAGATGCAGCTACAGGAGGAAACTTTCAATAGACAAATTGTTTCCAACAAAAAATGGAAAGATGCATAGGGAGTTACAAAAACAAAATTCTGGAAATAACTGAGAAGATAAAGAGAAAAAATCTATTAAAATGATTCTTTCCCAGAGAATACAATATGGAATTCAATTGAAATATTCATTTACAGTCCATGAAGAGATATTTTTTTGAGGAGTTATTAAAAAAAATATACGGACTGTGTATAACGAGGACTGCCACTCGTGGTCTGAAGGAAAAAGGTTAGGCTTCTTTTAAGCAAATTAGGAACTGCTGAGCAAAACAAATTGGTAAACTACATTTTACCGAAAAAAAAACTAGCAGTTGACATTTACCGAGGTTAAATAAATATATTAAGTGAATTATTTAGTAAAAAGACATCTTTGTTTCACAAGAGGTGGAAATGTTTGAATCTGATAAAGATGACGAACAAGACTATTTAACGTATGCAGCCAAATTTGAATAAGCATTATGAAGAATTCAAGCTTAAGAGTTAAGCGCTGACAATTTTAAGTGCTTGGTGTTTGTTCAGGGCTGGTATCGGAAAGAGACACAAGTTGAGAAAATTAGTACTGGCAAAATTGGAAAACAATCCAAGTTTTATGGTACAGAAATTGGCAAAAAGACTGCAAAAGATATGTTAAGCGTAAAGAAAGATTAAAAAAGATAGAACAGTCTGGTGTTTCATGTAAGGAAAATACGCTACAAAAAAGAAAGTCAGTCTAACAAAAGAATTCTAAAATTGCGGATTATCAAACAAAAAAGTGAAATACCAAAAAAATAAACAAAAACTCCCGAAGCCATGTTTTGCTTAGTGAACTACACTGGTACAGATATTGCGATTTTAGGAATAAAAAAATGTTTCAACTGTAAAAGAGTGGGTCATAAAAGCTCGCATTGCAGGTTCAAAAAAAATAAAGACAATAAAATAAGAAAATTAAAGTCCAACGAGGTAAAAGATGGAATAACCAGAAAATTTGTTACCGTCGAAATAAGTAATAAAAAATAAAAAATGCAACTTGACACTGGTTCACCTATCTATCATAAATTTGAATACGTGGAAGAAGTTGGGGAAACCAACTTTAATGAAGACAAAGAAAATCGCGAGGTCAGTGACAGGAGAATACATTTTATTGAGGAATTTGTTACAAACATCACGTTAAATAAAAAAATGTGAAAAGCTAAACTATTTGTCATAGAAAATACCACGAACTTACTTGGTACAAATTGGATAACAGAATTCCAATTATGGGATCTACTGATAAATTCCTTCTGTTACACAGTAGAAAGTTTAAACTGAAGCCCAAAAATTAGTAAAGAAACTTAAGGGAAACATTTCCTACTGTTTTTTTTTCCAGGGTTGGGAAAATGTACCAAGATGGGGACAAAATTCCAGCTAAAAAGAAAATGCTCAGGCGGTATTCAAAAGAAAAGGAATGTTTGCTGTTTTCCTCAATTGAACAGATAGAAAAAGAATTGGACAGATTAGAAAACCGGTGTACTTAAAAAAGTTGAATACAGTGAATGGGCAAATTTGATCATATAAAAAAAAAAAGCCAGGTTAAAGGAAAAGATGTCTTTGTTTCTTGAAATAAATATCTTCAGAATTTTAATTTTGATTTTAATTGCCAGAAAATGCCACAAAATTACTCATAAAAAATAAAAATTACTTTTAAATACTTAAAGCATGTTTTACACTATTTTTAATGTCAAGTTTTCTTATCTGAAACTTATTTTGATCATGCCTTAATTGATGTCTGTTGAAAGAAAGATTTTAATTCCCTCATTAAAAATCTTTCAAAAATAAAGTAACTGTTAAAGAAATATAGACTTCAATGAAAATTACTTAATGTAATGATTAGTTATCAAAAGAAAAAAAAGAATTACTGACTTTTTACTAAAAATATATTGAAAAATACATTTGTTTATATCAGGTGTCCATTACCTATCAACTCAATTCAAGGTTAAATCAGTACTGAGTCAACTTTCCATACTAATATGGGATGAAAGCCTGCTTAAATTTACATGGAACAGCTGAAGTATACATAACCAAACATGAAAATTCCTGCTATTATCCACACTAATAAAAATATATTCCCAATATAAAAACAACCTCATATAACAGGCATTAGTCATGTCTTAATAATAAACTAGAAGCAAAGTTGAGTTTGTTTTTTTAAGCATTTCACCCAAAGGCGGGAGTGCTACTAGTATGCAAGGGGTTACAGAAAGTGTAAGTAAAGGAAAAGACTGGGTATGGGGGGGTTGAGGAAATGATAAAAGGAAGAATGGGGATCAAGGCAACAGAAGATGTTGATTGACATTACATTTAAATTTTTGAAGATTATAGTTATCAGGGAAGCAAGTAAGAGGAAGGGAGTTCCATTGTCGGGAAATGCAAGAGAATAAGCTGTTGAAGTAGAAGAGGCAGTTAAATTTAGCTGTTTTGACTGTAAAAGAGTAGAACATAGATGCCAACCTAGTTTTTTATATTTCAAAAAGTAGAATGTCTATAAATCAACTGCAATTTTTTTAATCAAGTATTGGCTTATCTATTATTAACAAATTATTGATGATTCAAAAGTTAGATTTTTTTTCAGTTACTGTTATCCTTCACACATATTGATGATGATAGGAGTAGTAATATTAGAAGTCAGGGTAGGCCAGCATTTCTCAACTGGTACACCTGGGCACACTAATAGTGCCCTGAAAGGCAGCCAGGTATGACCCACATTAACAGAAGAGTAATTTATGAATTATTTTTATATTTAAAAAAAACTTTATTTTTAAAAAGCTAGAGACACCAAGCATATGGCTTCCATGTCTAAGTAAAGTATTTGTCATTTTAAACTGGATGCTAAATTCCTTAACCTTTAAGAAGGAGTGGACAATCCTTTCCCTTTTGGCTTCTGCATGGGATTTAAATCAGTCATTATCAGCTTCTCTAAAAAAAATATCAGATTCTTTATAAATCCCTTTAAATGAAAACAGTACCGCTAATCTTCTTTCAGAATGCTAAACCAAAATTTCATATTTTAGTTTTGAATTTCTTGATTAATTTTTTCTTATTAAAATTTAAAGTGTGCCCCAGAGTTTTAGTTATTCTACAAATGCACCCTGAAGTAAAAAGGTTGAGAAACATGGGTATAGGCATTGAGGTCATCTAAAAATTGCAATAGATAGTTTCTCCATCAAATCTTCTATACTGCTGCCTGAGGGAGAAATGTTTCCTAAGTCTATAGAAGGTGTGACCTGTATGCCCTATTTTCAAGAATGCTGGTAAGTGTTCATCCCCTTTGCAGTATTGACCCATCAGGCTCCTTATTGTCATTAGAAAAGTCTCTGAGGTTATCATCAACAAGGAAGTAGTTGCTCACTTTTTCAGAAATAACCTCTTGAGCAACAAACAGTATCAGTTTCACTATTCTATGTCCACTGCTTATTTAACTATCATTACACTCAGAATCAGTGAAGCTCTCTATCATGAGAGATATTGCTTTAGATATCTCAAAGGCTATTCACAAGGTGTAGCATAGGGGATTGCTGCACAAATTCTCCAGTTATACCATCTCTGGAAGAGTTTATGCAATTATAAAGTCCTTTCTCTCAGATACTCCCATGAAAGTCATTGTAAATGACCAGTCTTCTGAAGCTCATGAGATCAATGTTGGAGTCCCCCAAGGCTCTCACCTTAGTCCTACCCTTTTTCTAATATTTTATTAATGATCTACCTAGTGTCATGTCCATAAAGAAATGCATAAATAAAAAAATGAATTATACTGTCATGGTGTTGTTTCCATAAAAAAATAAATCAAAATTATAGCACCCAAAAAGTAATTATATTAAAATAATTATAGCAATTATAATTATCATTAATCCATACATTCTAAACTAATGAGAATCAATACCACTTTTCTCCTCTGCACACACAAACATGTGACATTCTCACAGTCAGAAAAGCAGTTCCGACAGGTTGTTAACATGTGCATCAATGAAAATTTTGTCTCCTTTATCAGGTCACATTAGTAACATTGGTCTTTTAGCAATCAACAAAAATTTGAGGTAAGAAAACCCCAGACACTTGTATTTTTCCAACTAAATTATCTGGACATTCATTACACATATCTATATTAAAAAAAAATTATGAGAAAGACTGTATACACTTTACTTATTCTTTATCTTATCCTTCTGTCAGATTCCAATCTATATTTGATTGATATTTAACTCCAAACTCATAATTTTAACAATGTTACTGTCCCTTGTGTCTCCATCACCACATAACAACCAGATAATAAATAATACACATTTTGTTGTTTCCACATCTTGTTGTTTCTCATTTTTATGAGTACTTTTGTATATATAAATGTTAGGGGGTTTATAATTATTTACTCAGGGTGGGGTGGGGAGTTATAATTATTTACTCACAGTTATAACTCCCCAACACTAGGAACCTTCCTATTCCTCTTTTTTTATTGTTCTCTCTCCTTAACAGTGTCTTTTTTTTAATCATATTCTCTAACACTCAGTAACCCCTTGTATCTTAGTGGCTTTTATTGCCTTATGTGAGGTGAAATGATTAAAAAAAATCATCAGTAAACATATATTTATACTATTTACACTGTTTGGACTGTTGTCTTCATCTTTACTGTTATATTCACAACATTTCGTTTGTTGTACACTCCGGCCTTCTTTAGGTGATATACACTAGAATTTTAGTCCATTGGGGTAATTTATTCTAGTTCCACATGCCATACGTTTTCTGGATATCTCCCTTTCAGTTAATTCCCTTCAGTAACTCAACGCTGTAAGTTTTTTTTCACCTCTGTGGCCAGGTATTGAACTCACAACTCTTTGGGTCAAGTCATTGGATTACTTCAAGCAATGCTTTTATCCACTGTGTCCTTGGAGTCATTAGTGAATGAATTTTGAAGACTTACAAACCTAATGTCTCAGTAACCATTCAGTTTGAACAACATAAATAGTGTAAATAGTTAAAATACCTCATCTCAGAAATATAGACAGGAGAAAGACTGTATACACTTTGCTTATTCAGAAAGACTGTATACACTTATTATATATGCTGATGATGCCACATGTTTCAGAAGCACTTCCAAAAATCAAAATTTTCAGAGCCTTACAGCTGATCTCTCGCCTGATCAAGTTCTAACAGCTCAGTGGTGGAAAAACTGGCTTGTAACTTTCAATATCTCTAAAACCAAACAAGCAACATTTCATCATCACCAATTGAACACTGAGCTTTTCTCCTGTCACAATGCATGGTTGCACTTGCAACTGTTATACTGAGATTTCTGGAGGTCAATCAAACAAAAAAGAAAGAAAGAAGGAAGAATAGAAGAGAGACTATTAACTTGATGATAATTGTTGAAATCAAAGGAAGATAGATTGAAAAGTTGAGAAGAAAATTAAAAATGAAATGTGTTTGAGATAATTTCAAGGAGAATCGAACTCACATTCAGCCAGATGAAATTCAGTAAGATTGAACAAACCCAAGACTCTCCGTTCTTCTTCCCCTATTACTGGTAAGAAAGAGACCATTAAGGTATTCACAAAGATGTCTGATAAAATAAAAACATGTTTCAAATTGACCACCCAGAAGAAAAGATCCCACATGTTCATCATTATAATTTTGACACATTCATCCAGAGAAAATTTTATTTCCAAACAATAATTCAGATTCCCTTGGATAGAAGTGGTAAGAAAAAATTAATATTTTGAAGTGACCATGGACAAAAAAAAAGCTGGATTGTCTATTCAATCATAAAAAGAATGCATGAGACAGAGAAAAGATAAACTTTCATTTTAAGGAGAGTGGAAATAGATTTTTCTTTCTCCAATTCTTGAGTAGTCTGGTCAATCAAGGGATCTCTAGCATGGGGCAAGCTGATAGATAAGGACCAATGACTGAAAATCCCTTTTGTCTTTGTTGTGACATCTGGAAACAGGCTGAGGTTGGCTGCTGGGAAAGTAGGAGAAGGAAGAGAAGAAGGAAGAAGAAAAGAGAAGGGAGAGAGACCACCCATATAGAGCAATGGTATGAGGCGAAGTGTAAAGAGAGTAGGAGTTAAGGAGTAGGTTGATTCCTCTGACCACTCTCAAAAGGGGGATGGACAACCCTGAATTTGAAAAATCACTTGAGTAAGTGTATTTTTATATATGTAAATTTAGTAAAGGTTGATACTAAAGGTAGAAGACAACTGAACCCAGACCTTAGTCAACCCCACCTCTGCTGGATGCAGAACTCCATATAAGCTGGAGAATTTGGACTCAGAACTAGAATTAAGAGGAGATTGCAGACACAGCAAGAGGAGAGACAGAGAGGGACACATCAGAAACTGCATTGTTCACTGAGACCTCCTGATCAAAGACTTTGTACTGTACATGAAGACTTAGAAATATAAATTACTGCTAAAACAAGCTACAGACTCCGAAGGGGATCCCAGTGTTATTTGATTCTAACAGTGAGTAGGAAGGGTTGAAATTGCTGTATACAACAAATTATTTATAAACCAATTCATTGTTACATTTTTAAGCCAAGTTAATTCTTTATTACAAAGGATTCTTGTTTTTTGTGTAGCTCCCAAATACTTGAAGAGACTTCACTCCAAGTTTGCTTCATCAACAATCTCCTCACCCTCTGAGATCAAAAACATAGCAGAGGAGTGAGTGGTCATGAACAAATGCCAGCTAAGTTAAGTGGAAACATGCCACCATCACAATACCAGCAACAAGAATTATGTGTCAATGAGTGAAGAATCAGCTAAACGGTAACCATGGCAGTCTGAAGGAACTTGAGGACTGACGACTGGGTGACATAATTGGTTAACACTGTCTAGGGCTGAAAACCGGGGTAGATATTTGGTTACCACTGATCAGGGTCAACTCAGGAGTAGTGTACACAACAAGGCTCTATACTTTGAATATCTAAGGGACTTAAGTTCACTTCAAACTTCAAGTGGAACTCATATATAAGATCCAATGCTGAAGATGCTAGAAAAATGTTTGGCTCCTTGTACCACTCCAGAAAGAACCTGACACCTTCTGTCATGCTTTATCTTTACAAGAATCTGATTATACCAAAAATGGAGAATTGCTGCCATCTCTGACTTGGTGCCATTTAATCTTTACTTTTCAGCCTTGACAGAGTTCAAAATTCTTTCTGTAGTCTTGTAGAGGATGACATTTTCCATTCTACAGCCCCTTTCCTCACAGACATACAGTTGCAAGCCTATCACTACTCTATTGCTATTTCCATGGCAAGCATTCAGATGAGCTCTACTCTTTAGTTAAACCAGTTCAAGCTTTTACACCTAGGACTTGCCATGTTACATTCATCATTGAATTAACTACATTTCCTCTGTATTCCATTTATAAGGAGGAAGTTTCACTCAGATAGCTTTTTCCCAAGAACTGCAACTTTATGAAACAACCACCTGCATTGATGTTTCCCTACACACTACAATGTTAACCTCTTCAAGTCAAGGGTCAGTCACTATCTATCCTTCTTATCTTCTTAATATTCACTTCCTTTTACCTCCTCTTATATTCACATCACACACCACATTCAGTAAAGCTCTACCATGAGTGCCACTTGAGCCTTGTATAATTGAATTGTACTATTATCTTACTTACGGCCATATCAGGTTAAAACACTGGTACTCATACAATCACCAAAGTTAAGCAATGTTGAAACTGGTTAGTACCTAGATGGGTGACCACTTGGGAATACCACATGCTGTAAACTTGAGTGTGTGGATAACTTCTCAGAATTGTTAATCAGAGATCTGAGTTCCAATTTCCCTTGAGTTTGTTATATTCACTTATGCACAAATACCCTTTGGAAAAATGAATCCACCTCTTCTCCCCCCAGCTATGGGTTAATTAGTAAGACTTTTATCACTAAATCATTATTATCTCAAAAAAATTCTTACAACATAAAAATATTTTCTGGATTTAAATGACCTGCAAAGATTTGATTAGCCATAAAAAACAAATCAATCAAATCAAATTGAATATATCTATAGCAAATTGATACGGCTTCCTGAATCAAAGTCTAGTAGATTGAATTCTGTATTTTAATTGATTTTATATTTGTTTTTGTTGTTAAAAAGTGTTTGTAAAAATGTATCTTTAGCATCTGCTATTCTCTGTTAACATCTATCAGGCATTAAAATGTTCTGAGATTTTCCACCACATGTTACTTGTTTTCATTATTTAGTAAAAAAATGGTTGAATCTAATTTTGTTGTATATTTAACTTCTTTATTGATTATCTAGCTAGTAAAAGTACTTTAATGTCCTTCCATATTTGTAGAAACTAATAAAATGTGCTTACAATATGACTAACTTGCATCTACTGCTTTAATATAGTCAATGATTTTTGAAAGAATTCTAATCTATTTTCCTAGAGTAATTATCCCTATACCTAACTCAGTGTATCTTACCAAGTTCAAATTCTATAATGTTGATTTTTTTCTGTTACTAAAAAAATTCTTACCTGTTTTTTGCAATGTTATATTTAAAAAAAATATAAAAATACTGCAAATATTTGTTTAAAAATAATTAATTATAAAAATACTGCAAAAATTTGTTTCAAAAACTTAATTATAAAAAATAGTGCTAAAAATTTGTTTAAAAAAGTTAATTATAATTTTTATAATTAACTTTTTAAATAAATACTGCAAAAATTTGTTTTAAAAAATTAATTATAAAAATACTGCAAAAATTTGTTTTTAAAAAGTTAATTATAGAAATACTGCAAGAATTTGTTTTTAAAAAGTTAATTACGAAAATATTGCAAAACTTTGTTTTAAAAATATTAATTATGAAAATATTGCAAAAATTTGTTTAAAAACTTTCATTTCTCTTTACAACCTATGTATATCCCCAACCTATATATTTTAAAAATATGTACCTTCAGTCATAGATCTCCACAGATTCTTTTTCTTCATATTTGAATTTCCATACCTTCAGTCTTCCTTGCTATTTAATCTATATCTAGGAGGAGAAGAAATAGCTTCATACCATTTCTAAGGATATTTGTGTGAAAGTGAACACAACTGAATAGACTGGCCAATTTCATATTCTCTCTTGATATCAATTATACTTACCCACCCGTCTACTGTAGTTTTTTTCTTTTTTGTAGGAAGACCTGCAAAATGGCTGAAGCTTGCTGAAAGCATTTACGATGAATGCAATTCTAATTGCTTGAGTTTTTCTGTTGACGAACTGTGCACTCACCTTAATGCTGATCACAATTTCTATGCAGTTTGCCGTAGTTTGTTGTCCTCTTACGCTTACCCTAGAGCCAAACTGCATGGATTGTTGCATGATATTCCAAAAGACATTGAAGCCAAATGGAAACTTGGACATTGGTTACAGGAATGCCAGAAACCAACCATAAAAGAAGGACGGTTAAAAGCTAAGAACCGACTCATAAAAGCCCTGGAAAAAATACTCAATGTATAACATGCACTTGGTTCAAGGATAGAGCAGTAACCTGGAGGGCAGAGAGGCCTGAGGATCAGGTGATATGTTCGGTTTGTCTTTGGTATCTCTTTATGACTCTTTATTCAGTCAGTGTATGTAAGAGCGTAGATGAATGAGGAGAGGTAAATGAAATAGAGATCAAGTGAGAGAGGGGAGGCTGAGAAAAGCAGTGGGCAAAGGAGGGAAGGAATGAAACTGTTAGGCTGTGATTTAATAATCTAAAAATGTTTCCCCATAAAGTTTAAATTGAAAGAAAACAACACAAAGAAATGAAAATCTATTATTTATTTGGTGAAATGTTATTTAAAAGAAGGGATGGTTGTGCAGAGGACAGCTGAAAAGAGAAATGGAATCATTATTAATAACAACTCAGAACAAATGTAAGATAAAATGTATTAAACCCTAACAGATGGTTAAGAGATAATATAATAATCATATACTAAAATAAGTTTCAACATGGTGGAGAATATCATGGAGAATTGTTATCTTTTGGTCTCTTTTAAGAATCACAAGACTTCACTGGTGGGAAAATTCAATGTGTATATAATAATAGATGAGATTTTTTAATAATGGTTTTGATATCAACATATATGTTATGTAAATTTAAAAAAGCCCTTTAATGTAATCATATTTGATTATAAATGAGTGTGAATTTGATATAATAATAGATAACATTAAATCACAAAATATAATAATATAAAAGATAATAGTAATGGATAACATGGTTGTGCAGAGGACACTTAATGAGGAAAATGAAATAATTATTAATAAAGAAAATGTGTAATAAAACAAAGTTTATAAAAGTTAAGATGGACCAGAATTAGCTGAATAGTAAATGTTACGTGAGGAGAGAGGAAGATTAAAGCTTAACCGGAATGCAAAAACAGACATGACTGGATCTATTGGGAATTGTGCAAGTGACTTTGTTTTAATTATGCTCATCAATGGCATATGCACAAACCAGAAACTGCTCCTAAGGAATAGAAAAAGTAAAATTTAAGGGGACTTTGAAATTCAAATAGATCATTCTATCAAAGCGAAACTGATCTAGTCATTGTAAACAAAGAAAAGAAGATCTACAGATTTTGGATGAAAAACTAAAAATGTTTGTATATTGCCAGAGAAAGGAAGAAAGTTTGGATCAGGAAGGTGATAGTTTCACCTATTATGTTTGGCCTGCCTTGATCCAGACAAAAAGACTACTAAAATTATCCAGAATACTGAGGAAAGTGCTGGAGTTTGGAGAGAACTTGTTGCCACTTGATTTCCAGTAAGATTCACCAAATATTACTGGTATGAAGACTAAATGGTTGTAATATAATAAATATATTATAATTTAGTAAAGTTATTTAAAAATATTTATTTAATACATTTGAAATAAAAATTGAGCTTTTCCTATTAAGATATTATTAATAAAGTATTTACTTTCCTTTATAAATATTAACAATCGCTAATCACATAAATAATACTATGCTCTATCTTTGCAATAATCAGATCAAACCAAAAATGGAATTTTGCTGCTATATCTTGGCTGGAGCTACCTGTTCCTCACTCATGTATCTTGATAGAGTCTAACAGTAGCACCTGGCAAAAATGAGGAAATGGAAGTTCAACTGGTGAAGAATTTGGGTTTATTTTGCAAGTAGTGTTCGAAGTGGGTTCTTCAACATGAAACTAAAACTAAACATAAACAATTTTCTATAAACTTTGTCCAATATAAAAGACAATAATTTGCATACATAAAGAGAGAATTTGACATCTTTTTTTGCCTTACATTTTCCTGTTAAAGCAAACACACATGGCCAGAATGACAAATGCTCTTAAAGATGCAGTGTACAGTAGTGTACGTACCCTTGTAATAATGTACCCACAAACAAAACAAAAAAAGGGGGAAGGTAACTCACACTCATTTACATGGTTCTCCAAAATAAGAATTACTTAAAACTATTTTACAAAAAATCTATGTAAAGATATGTCTCCTTGGTGAGGAGTGTTTCATGCATTAGCACAAGTTTGTGGATTGACCATTCCAATGTTGTTAGTGATCTGTCTCTCCTACCATTCTTGTCTAAGGCCTTATCTCCAACTGAAACCCTTACAGTGCAGACCAAACTATCATTGTTAACAAGAGTTTCAATAATGCATCGTAACTGCTACACATTTCTGGATAAGTTCTTATCCTTCATTAGAACTACATCTCCAATAGCAAGGTTACATCACGGAGCACACCATTTGCTTCTCTCTTGAAGTGCTTGGAGAAATTCTCTTTTCCAGCAAGTCCAAAACACATTCATCAAATATTGTACTCAACACCATATCTTCCGACAGTATAAATCCTTTATATTTAACGGCCACCCCCACATGGGTCGTATGTGGCACAAGGCCGGTTTATTATGGGTTCTCCAAGCCCGTAGTCTCAGCCAAAAATATTCCCTTAGAACCCGTATAAATGGGTTCATGGCCTGTCTACTTCCCTGGACAAAACCTTGCCCTTCGGCAAAGCTTCATCTGGGTTCCTCTCCGCTGAGGTGGAGAGTTTGACAGTCATGAATGGTTTGGCACCATTCCCAATTTTTTTTACCTCACCACTCTGTGAGGCAGGATGTGGCACAAGGCCTTTTTTAATGCGGGGTAAAACCGAGCCTGTAGGCTCCAGTTAAAAATTATATTGCCACCACCTGGAAATTTTCAAAGAACAGATTTATACTGGATTTATATTAGGGATTGCTCTGGGAAATAGTTGGAGATTTGTCTCCAGCGAAGATGGTAAAACTCTCTGCCTGAAAGCAGAGAAGAACCCAGACAAGGCTATGCTGAAGGGCAGAGTCTTGTCTGGGGTGGTAGACAGCTACTCGACCCTGTTTTTTACAGGGAATTTCTGTGAGTCTATCACTGACAGTGTCGGTTGATTTTCCCTTTTGGTGCTTTTCTCTTTTGGAGACACATGATGATTTTTGGATTTTTCTTATATCTTAAACATAAGGTTGCAGCTTTCACTGCTCCTGTCCAATAAGAGAAATAATCAAGACGATCAACTATTGAAGTTTTCTCAGAAGGTTCTGCAATGACAATGAACGCATGGAATTTCTTTACTTCTGAGTCTTCTTCTGCCATGTGTTGTTTGCTATTTTTCTGACAGGGTGTAAATGGCAGGCTAAAATCTCACAAGAAATCCGAACCATTAAACCACATCCTTTTGTTCATTAATTCTTTGGGTCTAGCTCGTCATGATGCTATATCTTCAAGATTATTAGTTGAACAAATGTAATTCCATTGATATGGTTAAGTGTGATGACAGATTTGCTGAACTCTGTTTGCCACAAAGACATGAAAACGACAAGAGTCATTTTCAATGCATCCAAGAACAACATTACTATCTGTCCAAAAGTACTCCACAACATTTGGAATATCAAGTTCCTCAAGATGTGTCGAACTGACCTTTACAGAGATTAGAGCTGCTGTAAGTTCCAGTCGAGATATTGTAATAGGTTTGATAGGTGTGACTCTGGATTTTGTCATAATTAAAGAGCAATGCACTCTTTGTTTATTATCAAGTATGAGCATTGACTATATCCCATGGTGCTAGAATCTGAAAAATGGTGTATTTCGGCTGTAACCACCTTATCAAAATTAACTGGTTTCAAACATCTGCTGATGACAATCAAATCTAAATGTTTGACCTCCTCAATCCATCATCACCATCGTGAATGTAGGTTTTCTGGAATTGGACTGTCTCAATCTGATTGGCTCCTACACATTTCCTATAGGATCTGCTTCCCAATCAAAATAAATGGTGCAAAAAATCCTAATGGATCATACACTGAACTAAGAGTAGGCAATACACCTTGTCTAGTAGGTGGTCTATCGTTAAGTGCAATCCTAAACTGAAAGGAATCCAACTCCATGCACCATTGAATCCCATGAGTTCTCTCAACAGGTAGCTTATCACTGTGGAAATCATTATTTGCAAGTCTCTTGGCTCTAGTCTTTAATGGAATGGCCTTCATCACTTCCTTAGAATTTGATAGGAATTTGTACAAAACTAGGCCATATCTTTCACACATAGCAATATTTCTGTCAATGAGATTTACTACTTCATTTTGGGGTAGAAACTGACTTCAGCTCCATCATCAACATAGAAGTCTCTTTTTATAAATTTTTCAACATCTGCTCTAAATTCCAGTTCTCCTTCAGTTGCCGCTTTCTTGAGTGCAAAATTTGCACAGCCAGGGGACAATGCTGCACCAAAGGGGTATCTTGTAATATGATACGTGACTTGTTCATTGTTCACATTTTCTCACCACAGAAACCTAAGATAGTTCCAATGATACACATTAACTACAAAAACATTTGTTCAATGTCGCAAATGAATGCTATAGGTTCCTTATGGAATCAACAAAGAATTCCACAAAGTTAGTTAATGAGATATGGCCCCAGCAGCAAAAGCTCATTTAATGATTGAGACATATACTGTGCACTGCCATCAAACATGACACAAAGCTTCCCCGGCTTCTGTGGATGAAAAACTCTATGATGAGGCAAGTACCATTCATGTCCATTCTGCATTCCATGGCTCCCTGCAGTCACCTTTTCTGCATATTCCCTGTCTATCAAATCTTTCATGAATTCAGTATACTGACTGTGATATGATTGATCCTTGCAGAAGTGTTTTTTCAAGTGTTGCAAATGTTGTGCTACTAATTTTCTGTTATTCGGCAAATTGGGCATTTCATAATATCCATTTTGTATTTGAATTCCCTCCTCTATGATAGAGATTTGGATTTTCCATAATTTTCACTGAAGTCCAACTCAAACATTTTAGCAAGGCTATTTGGATCAATGATCTCTTTAATCCTGTTCCTCAGTGAAAATATTATATGTTCTGGTCTGGAATCACTTGGTACAGATAAATCCTTGGGTACATCCTTGAGCACAATATGATGACTAATTCCCACACTGTCATTATCCACATCTTCCCAAGTAGCATCAATGAGACCCACTATTCCAAGATCAATTTGTTGACCATATGGTTCATCACTAGTTATGATGTCTCTAGGTGTCAACACCTTAGTACAATTGTACCTAATTAATAGTCCAGCTTCGTAGTTCTGTAAAGGCAGAATCAAATTTGCTATATATTCCAGATGAGACCATAATCCTGCTACTTCTAGTATGTATGACCAGTTTGCTGGCATGATATCTCTAATTCTTTGTTGACTATTGAAGCCACGGACCATAAGCCCTTGTACCTTACTGCTATCTATGACCTTTTTTTCCGCATGCATAGTAGATAACTTGAGCTTTACAGGCTCCCCTAGAAGTCCTAGTAATTTCCAAGTATTCTGCAAAATGAATGTGGTATCTGATTGTGAGTCCAGTATTGCATAAACAAGTCGTTGTACATTTGGGTTTTCCTTCCTGGTAAAGTTATCTTTATTTTGTTCTCCATGGATGGTCACAAATATTTGGCCATCATGACTGTAGTGAGGGTGTCTTCTTCTGTTTAAGACTGGTCTATCCTTCACTACACCTGGTTGATCATTTTTGATGGATTGAAGTGAGGATATAAGATCTGTGGCTATCCTGGCTTGCCTATTTACAAACTCCATAAGATCAGCAAAGGGAGGAAATTCACCTTTATCTTCTTTCCGTTGTGCCTGCTCATTTTATTATGACCCAATCTAGTAGTTTGCAGAGCATCTCCCTGTTTTCTCTTTCATCATTCAGGATACCAAGACTTCCTATACTCTGCATAGCAATGTGAAATTGCCTTAGGAAGTCTGCATATCTTTGTAAAGCTACTCCATCCCTGGGATTGATCCTTTGCCATTTCTCAAGTTTGTCTCTAAAGGTGTTGGCTACCATAAATGGATTTCCATAACATTCTTCAAGCAGCTTCTTAGCTTCATCAAAGACATCTTCTGGTGAAAGCATAAAATAACCTTCTACAGTGTCCTTAACCTGACCACCTAGATATTTTTTAAATAATAGATCCTCTCTGCTGCTGGAATTTTTCTATGCTCGATTAAGGTCTGAAATGGCACCTTCCAGCCTGGATATCTCATCGGATATCCATAAAACACACTAGGCTCAGCTGGTGGTAAACAACTAAGGCTAACTTGCTCAGCTAGACATTTAGCAAGATCTATCAAAGCCTTCTCTGAACCATTTTCAGCAGTTAACTGTGCTTGCTCTAAATAAGAGTCATTTCTGGGTGGCATGGTATAACTAAGAGAACTGATGATGTTAAAATATTATCAGTTTGATGATGCTGAGTACAACAGGCATTAATCTGAGTATTAGTAGAATTATTGCTAACTGTTGCCATGGAATGTACTTGCTGATGTGACACAAAATAAAGTGTGTCAGATTTCAAGGGAGTGGTGGTAGGAATTTGATTAATCCTGACTTCTTTGGTAGGAGGACCTGTTGGCTCCTCTAGTAACAAAACCAACACATTTGAAGATGGTTCATCAGTATGGCCAGACATAGCTTCAGTCATGTCAGTTTGAGATCCTAAAAACTCATTCACTTATTGATCGGTATCAATTTCATATGGTAGTTGCTCCGTTCTAAAGGAAGAGTCTTGTATATTCTACAGGACATCTAACTTAACTTGGGCTATGTCAATTTGCATTTGCATCTTGACTCTTTCTAAATTTGCCTTATGCCTTGATTCTATATGTACTTTAATTTTGCTTTGAGGGCAGCTGCTTCAACCATTGTTTCCATTGATTTCCTTGAAGTCTGTAAAATGATCTAGTAGTCCATGATAAGCAATGTCTAGAGGTTCTGCTAGAACTTCTAGACACAGAGTCAAAGTTACGTAGACAAGATGTAATATTTCTTAGAGTAGTATAATGATCACTAACAATCTCATCGTACCTGCTTTGAAATTCTTCTCGAGTACTCCTAGTTTCTGTTGCTTTCTCATTACTGCAAGCAAGATGTGTGTTCAGTTTCGTGTATGTGTCCTCACGTCCCTCCATTATATCTATTAAAACCTTTCAACTACTCTTAGTCATTTAATGTCAAATCAGGTTATTATTGGTTTCAAACTTATCATTTTGTCAAAATGAATAATAGAGCTGGCCTTCCATTTCCACTAAAACGGAGAGGTTTAGAAGGAAAATAACATGAACATGCTGATAAAATTTGTTTGTTTGTTTGTTTGTTTGTGTTTTAGAAACCTCCTCAGTCAAATGGTTTATTATTGGAATAAAAATAATGGTTCTGTCGGAAGGTTTGCCAAAAAAGGTTTTTTTTGGTTAGAAAAATCTGGTTTGTCAAAAAAATTTTTTGTAGAGAATTGTTTCTAGGAAGTTTCTTCCTTTTTTGAGAAATGGTATGCAGAAAGAATCAGATTTTGTTGAAAACATTCCTTGCAGCAAAAGTTTGCAGAAAACTCCCAACTTTTTATGTTTTTAGATTTTTTGGTACAAATTGACTGCTTTCAGGAACGATATTATGTTATCCATGTCAGTTTTTTTTTGGAACAGTTCCTTCATGTTACTTGCACTATAAAGCGTTTCTCTTATATGGGCTAGGTCAGTACATTCAATGAGAATGTGTTTCACTGTGTATGCGGTCTGGCATGCATAACACATTGGTTGTTGCTTTGCTTCAAGTAAGTAGGAATGTGTTGTCCTTGTATGGCCTATTCGAAGTCTGGACAATATCACTTCCTCTTTTCTATTTTTCCTATAGCTCTGTTTCCATTCTCCCAATTCAGGTTTAATTTTTAGTAATTTATTATTACTATTGCTGTTCCAGCGTTGTTGTCTTTGTTGCAGTATGTATTTATTTATCTTCATTTTAAGGTCTGTATATGGTATTTTGAAATTTTTTTTTTCTATGGTCATATTTAGAGTAGACCTGGCTGCTTTATCTGCCTGGTCATTTCCACCGATTCCAGTGTGACCTGGGACCCAACATATCTGTATATCATTATCATTTGATAGGTGTTCTAATTTACATAGTATTTTCACTATCAATGGATTATCAAACTTCCTGTTTTTTAGTGATTCTAATACTGATAGTGAATCAGAAAAGATAATGAACTTGTTGTTCCTTGATTCTGAGATGAGGTTAAGAGCCATGTTAATTGCGCAAACTTCTGCACTGAATATAGAGGTGTCATTTGGGAGATGTTTTTTAAATATTTTTCTATTATATATTGCGGCACATCCTGTTATTTTTCCTACTTTAGATCCATCTGTGAAGACATGTGAGTGCCTAGGATATCTCTCCTTAACTTTCTCTAATTCCTCTTGGAAAATTAGTGGGTGGGTTTTATTTTTTGTAGTATTTACAGAGGGTTAAGTTTATGTTTGGGGTTCTTATGGTCCAAGGTGGGATATCTGGTATGATTGTTTTATGGATTTTTGTCAAATCTACATCTGCTTCTTCTATAATTGTTTCCATCCGAAGTCCAAAGGGTTTTATGGCTTTTTTCATTCCTTTGGAATAATTCTTTGTATTTTGGATAGAAGGTACTATTGTACGCAGGATTTGCTGGGCATGACCCTAATTTGACATAGTACTGGAGGGCCAGTTTATGGCTTCTACTATTTGCAGGTGCTTCGTTAGCCTCAGCATATAGGCTCTCGACTGGAGATGTTCTAAAGGCTCCAGTATTAACCTCAAACCTCCATGGTAGATCGGGTCAAGCATTTTTTAAATAGGATTTTCTGGCTGAACGGTATATAAAATTACTGTAATCCAATTTTGATCTAATTAGGGATCTATACAATAATAACAGAGTGTTTCGATCTGCTCCCCATTTTGTGTGGGCTACCACGCGCAGTAGTTGTAATGTTTTGTTACATTTGGTTTTTAAGTATTTCAGGTGGGGAATAAATGTTAGTTTTTTGTCAAATATTACCCCCAGAAACTTGTATTCATCTACAACTGGGATCTCTGAACCGTCAAGTTTCAGCCTAGGGTCATTATGGAGTTTCCTTTTGTGACAAAAATGGACACATTTTGTTTTTGTTTTAGAGAACTTGAATCCATTTGTCGTTGCCCATCTGCTGATTTTATTTAGACCCTGTTGCAGTTTTCGTTCGATTGTGTGGATATATTTTGATTTATAACATATCATAAGGTCATCCACATATAGTGATCCATCGGTTCCTGGTGGTATTTCCTCGATTATAGTGTTTATTTTTATGTTAAATAGTGTTACGGACAATATACTGCCTTGTGGGACACCCTCTTCCTGATTTTTCACATCTGAAAGTGTAGAGTCGACACGAACTCTGAATTTTCTTTCAGATAAGAATCCATCAATAAACTGTGGCAATCTACCCTTTTATACCCAGGTTACTCAAGTCCCTCATTACTCCATATTTCCACGTCGTATCATAAGCCTTTTCTAGATCGAAAAATATAGCTGTAAGGTGTTCCTTTTTGATAAATGCTTCTCTAATATTTGTTTCAAAGGCGTATTAAGTGGTCTATTGTGCCTCTTTACTACGGAACCCACATTGTAAGTTGGAAATAAGATTGTTTGATTCCAAATGCCAAATCAACCTGTTGTTTATTATCCTTTCCATTGTTTTACACAAGCAACTGGTTAAAGAGATAGGTCGATAGTTTTGTGGGTCCAAGCCATCTCTTTTTGGTTTGGGAATTGGTATCATTGTTTCTCTCTCCATATATCTGGGAACCTTCCTTCTATCCATATTTTGTTAAATATTTTTAAAAGGAATTTTAGTGATTCTTCTGGTAATTTTTTAAAAACTCATAGTGGATTTCATCCGGGCCTACAGCAGAATTATGGGATTTTTTAATAGAGTCTTTCAATTCTCTTAGTGTCAATAAACTATTATAATCTTCAAGATTTTTTGATTTAAAATTTAGTTTACATTTTTCTGCATCTTCTTTGATGGTTATGAATTCTTTTGTACCATTCAGACTGGATGAGTTTTGGCAAAGGTTTCAGCTAGCAATTCTGTTATAGCTTTTTTATCTGTTATTATGGAGTTGTCTTTTGAGAGGTGTTTTATTGGTGTTGTTTCTTGTTTGCCCATAATTTTCTTGATCATTTCCCAAATTGCCTTTGGTTTAGTTGAGCAATTCAATTTGCTGACATAATTCTGCCAGCATTCTCTTTTTTTTGCTGCTTTTATCTCTTTTCGTGCCTTTGCTCTGTTTGATTTGTATTCCATCAGATTGGATGTTATTGGTTCTTTTTGGAATTTTTTTAGTGCTTCTTTTCGCAGTTTAATTGCTTCTTGGCATTTGTTGTTGAACCAGGGTCTGTTTCGTTTATTTGGAGTTGTAGTCTTGGGAACACTGTCTACTGCTATAGAGTTCAGTGTTTCAGTGAAATACTCTATTGTGTCATTGTTTGACTCTTTGTGTATTAGTTTTTCTTTGCATTTTTCTTCAAATTTTTCCCAGTTAGCTTTGTCTAGTTTCCAACGGGGCATTTTTTTTCCATTAGGCTTTGTGTTATTTAGAAGTATTGGGAAGTGATCACTACCACAAGTATCATCATGTACTTGCCAAGTGTAGTCCATATAGATAGAGATGGGTCACATATGGTTAAATCAATGGCAGAGGTATTCCCACTAAATTGGTTTATATATGTTTGAGTGCCCGTGTTGAGTATGCATAGATCGTTTTCGTTAACAATCCTTTCCAGGATTTTTACCTTTTTTTTTGTTTATTTCTTTGCATCCCCATATGATGTTGTGACTGTTAAAGTCACCCAATAAAATGAATGGCCTAGGGAGTTGCTGCAACAGTTGCTCTAATTGATGTCGATAACCTGATCATGTGGGGTATGTATATAGAGCATACTGTTATGGTACGATGTAAAGTGGCTGATGCAGCTACAGCTTGAAGATTTGTGTCAAGATCTATTCTGCGTTGAGGGATCTTGTTATTAATTAGTATGGATGTGCCTGAGGCTCTATCTGTATTATTATTTATATAGTTATATGAGGTAAAATTACGAATTTTTACATTGTCATTCTCTTTCAGAAAAGTCTCCTGTAAACATATTATCATTGGACATAGGTTCCCAATTAAAAGCAGTAGTTCATTTATGTTTGGTTTCATACCGCTTTATGTTCCATTGGATGATTTTATTAGTCATGGTTCCGGTATAGTAGTATGTTTTTTTTTTTTTTCCATGTTTTTTTTTTTTTGGGGGTGGTTCTTGAATGTGTCTGATGTTAGGATTTTGTTTAGCTATTAATAGTGGTAGCTCATTATATTTTAATTTGTGGCTACGGCAGTTCCTTGGATTATCTTATGGATATTTTGATGTTTGATTACTTGTGGAGCCATGTTTTAATTTTTGGCAGGATTTGTTTTGAGGTTAGATTTTTTCCTTGATTGGGTTTTGCTTAGTTGTGGGGTCTCATCTTCCGTTTCCATTATTTCCAATGCCTCAAATTTATTTATTTTTGGGGCAGTTCTTGTTCTTGAGGTTGATCTTGATCTATTTTTATGCTCCTGCCCATCAGGGTTTTTTTTTTTTATAGTTTCCCTATTGGGTGAAGTCTGTGATGGCCTAGTGGTAGAGGCCACTTCAGAAGAGAGTACTTTTGGGTTCTCCTTGTTAGGCTTTGCTTGTGTCTCTTGGTTTGTTGATGTTTTGGTGTTTGAGTTTTCCTTGGAGAGTTGTTTGTTTTCTGTGATTGTTTTTATAATGGTTTTCATTTCTTGGATTAGAGTTCTCATCTCGTTCATAAGTTGAGTAACTACTTCAGGTTTTGTTATAGGTTGATTATTTTCGTATGTTTGGTGTCCTTGTTGGTTTTGGGTTTGGTATATGTCTTTTTGATATTTCTGTGTATGTCACAGTGTTTATTAATTTCCTTGCTTCTGGGAAAGTAATATTTTGAGTATATTTTATTTTGGAAATATCCTTTTTTTTTTCCAGATTTTCGCAATCTCTGGAATTTTTGGGGTGATTTTTTTTTTTTGCAGTTAGTGCATTTTGCCTCCTTCTGACAGTCAGTGTGTCTTGCGTTATTTTCACGCATCTTCCGCATACTGGGGTCTAGTACACCTATCTTGGTGGTGTCAAACTTCTGACAGTTGAAACATCTAAGTGGATTCGGTTTATATGTCTCAACTTTTTATTTTTATGTACCCTACATTAATTTCATTAGGGGGTTTTGGGATATTAAAATTTAATATGTATGTGTTTGTGTTTATAGTTTCTCCATTTTTTTTTTATACTTATTCTTTTGATATCTATTACATTTTGGTTTTTTAAATTTGTTTTTATTTTCGTCCAATGTGCATAGTGATAATTCAGAGCTTTTCACTACGCCTTTGGATGAATTTAAGGTTTGGTGGAGGGAGGTTTTAATTTTGATGTTGTTGAAAGTTTCCCATCTTAGGATTTCTTCCACTTGTGTTTTTGAACTTCGATTAGAATTGTTCCGTTTGTTAATTTTTTTGTTGTTTTTGGTTTTATTTTTTTAGAAAGTATTTGTTCGATTTTGAAAGGTGATATTTTAGTTATAGGTATATCTTCAGTTGATTGGATTACCATATATGTAGGGGTGTTTTGATATATTATTTCTGGCTCACTGTCAGAGCTTTCAAAATGTGGTCTCTTGGTGGATTTCTTTGGAAACGTTTGTTTTTTAGGTGTTGTTTCGCCATTCCTGCTCCCCACCCACCTCGGAATCCAATTTTATGGGAGATGCCAGGGGGGAAACCCATTCGCCCTGGCACATCAGGGCTACAGGAAAGGTATACTCGTATCCAGTGGAAGCCACAAGCACCTGCATTCCTTTGGCTTCGCTGGCCAAGTCCAGTGATGCCTCTCGGGTGTATACAGCCATGTTGTGGCCTTCTTCCTCAGAATCGATTGACCCTTAGCCACCGCCTTCCAACACTCATGTGGGGAGTTTATTATTATATATATATATATATATATATATTTATATTTTTTTTTTTTAAAAAATTTTTTTTTTTTTTTTTTTTTTTTTTTTGGAGGATAAATTGGCAATTATACTAATACACAAGTTTTTTTTTTTTTTTTTTTGAGTGTTTTTTGACCAGCCGATTGATCGGAGGGGCCTCTCTCCGACCGCCCGTCTAGCTCAGGTAGGGCCAAAGTGGAGTGTTGCAGTTCATGACCACTTATCACCTGGGTCATGACCTGCTCAGCCACCAGGGTCCCGCCCCCAAACATCACGGGTCACCACCCACGGCAAACAGGTGGCCCCTTGGGGACTTTTACCCCCCTGCCGTGATTCTGAAGCCCACGACAGGGTATAGATATATATATATATATATATATATATATGTTATATCGTGGATAATACAATATAAGCAACTAGGTAATTCTGAGTGGAAAGATTACGCTAAACACAGGAATTAGGTAAAACAAATAACATGGGTTTTATTGTATGGAAAGTAAAATGAGTAAGAGTTCTTAATAATAAGCCACCACGGAGATCCGTAGTGGTATGGTTTTTGTAAAAAAAAAATACAATTATGGCACAAGGCGAAAAAAAGTGGAGGGGTTGAGGCTGGTCTTAACTAACTATCCTATACCTATCTCCAAAACAACCCATTCACCATTTATAAATTCGAATATAGTATATATATATACCCATTCAAATAACATTACAATTTCCACATTCACCACAAGAATTCGTCCGTCACCAATCAATCCTCCGTGCACCATAATACCACATTCTCTCTAGGGAGACCTACAAAACATGCCCCATATCATAAAAATTTAATGATGATAAATATTATACATAAAATTCTAATAATGAAGAATGAGAGGGGAGGGAGATGAACCCAATAATAAACTAAATATCAACACAAAATAAACTAAACATAACTGATGTTAGTAGGGCCTGTCCAACCCTCAAAACAGAGAGGCCACTGTATTCTGCCCATGGGATAAAATCAAGAGGTGCTCTCGCTAAGGGGGTGGGAAAAGGATAAAAAATTATACATGCATGGGAAAATATAAAGTTGATCCAGTCAAGATAAAAAGGGGCCAAAAACAAACTGGGGAGGTTGGGAATCTCAGGCTGGATCATAACCAAAGAAGTGGCCAGGAACAGGCCGGGAACATTACTTACTCACAATAACTAGGTACACAAAAGCTTGTCTAACCTATCGAAGGGGAGGGCTCCTCATGAAACCACCCCAATGTGACGTAGGCTTGACCTAAAAGAAAAAATCAAGGCTAGCCCCGTTCAAACGAACCAAGCTTGCCTCTTTCACCCACCTTATGCTGAAGACTGTCAAATGCAATCATTTTCTATCAGTTCTAATCTTCATCTTGAGCTGATGCTCAAAGAATTGGATTAGATCCTGATGAGAAAGATGGTTATGTTGCAAGATTTCTTTCTGTCGCGTCGTACATATCACCATTCGGGCTGTGGCTAGCAGTATCAGAAACACCATCCGTTTCAACCCAGAATACGGGGGGGGGGCACATTATCACACGTGTATGCGCGATCAATGGGCACAAGCTTT
Source organism: Acanthosepion pharaonis (assembly GCA_903632075.3). Classification (NCBI taxonomy): domain Eukaryota; kingdom Metazoa; phylum Mollusca; class Cephalopoda; order Sepiida; family Sepiidae; genus Acanthosepion; species Acanthosepion pharaonis. Next base: position 60,299 of record CAHIKZ030003437.1, read on the forward strand.
TCAGGAGCGAGATGAGCCGTCAGCTCGCTGACATGATCCCATAAGGGGCGGACCCAGGGGCAATGGTAGAAGGCATGTGAAGCTGTTTCTTCTAAACCAAGGCCACACCGTTCACAGTCTGACAAATCCGCCAAGCCCCATATGAAGGCCTTGTCATTGAGAGGCTGCCGATTCCGAGCCAATCGCGAGGTAGGTGAAAACTCAGGGTTACTGAGGTAATCCGCCGCTGGCACCCAAGACCAGTAAGAGCGAAAATCCTCCTCCGACAAGCCAAGCTCCTCATGTAGGGAATCCTTTGTGACCCCCTCCACTAAAAGATGATAGAAGACCTTCTTAGGCCGAGAAAGGTCACTGGACCGAGGAACGGCCAATAAGGCTGACTGACACTCGCGAAGGAAAGGCGATTGATCCTGGGTTTTACGACAGCGCTCAACCCGTGAGATGTGGGGATTGATAGTAAAGTGAGAGAATGTGTCCCTCACAATCCCCTACATAATCAGCTCTCCATGTGTCAACATGTGGTGTAGGAAAGCCAACCTTGAGGTACGTTTGTGGCTCACCAAGTGAGGCATTCCCAGCCCCCCATGACACGGACGTTGTGCACAGACTCATCTGTCAACCTGATTCCCACCTCAGGATTCAGTACCGCCTCAATGTCGCTGCAGGACGACACGAAAGCAGATACGTCATCGGCATGTCAACACACGGCGTAGGAAAGCCAAGCTTGAGGCACGTTTGTGGCTCTCCAAGTGTGGCATTCCCAGCCCCCCATGACACAAACGTTGTGCACAGACTTGTGCAATTCTGTGTATGGCCGGTCTGCACACCCTGTCCCTCAGCCGGCGAAGGAGAGGCTCCACTGCCAAAGCATAAAGTAGGGGCGACAGCAGACAACCCTGACGGACCTACCTAGGTAGTGCAAAAGTGCCCGACAGCTTCCCGTTCACCTGTACCACAGCACTGGGGGAGCGATACAGGAGGCTAATCTTCTTCAATGCCACGTAGACCTTGCGTTTCGTTATCTCTCCCTTGCAGCTAGCTGCTTCAGTCGGCGAAAGCCGAGGAAAGTCAGCCAAATAGGTGTGAAATTTGTCCTCATGAAGACCAGGCTCTTTGGTAAACCGGCTCTCGAACTTGCTGCCGAAACACCTTGCACATGTCGTCAGTGGCCCAAACGGTACACCCCTCTGGTGTTTTGACTTCACGAATGTAATGATCGCCACCTTGACGGACCTCTTCCTTGCACAATTCTGTGATGTTCACGGCTTCGGAAGATATCTTGCTTAACCTATATCTAATTGCCTGGCCCATGTAGCGCTCGCTATTCGAATGCTCCATGGCCTCCCTAGCTAAGGCTATCTCTACGGGACCCCCCCCCAGCCACCACCCAGGAAAGACTAGTTTTAAGTGTCTTCACCTTCTCAGCTCTATCTAGGGCAAGCCGTTTGCTGAAATCAGTAGTGAAAGACCTAATCCTACTCTTAAGTCTATGCCACCACTTATTCCCGATAACCGCCCCCACTAGCTCTCGCTGCACTAAGCTAATTAGCTGCTCCTGGAAGTCCCGCCTGTCCAGTAAAGACGGATTGAACTTCCAGTAACCAGCCATCTAGGCCTATGATCTAACGCCACCCAGGCACAAACAAGTTTGTGATCCGAATAGCCTACCCAGTGGAACGTGGGACAATCAAACAGATCTATGTTGGCTCTTCTAACTAACATTCTGTCAAGGTAGCTAACTACCTTGTCACAAGGCCAGCTAAGAGCCCACGTCCACATTTTCCCCCCGGGTTGATCAACCCGGAATCTATCAACAAGACCAAAATCGTTGATCAGATCAACCAGGCTATGATTGTCTCTTCTCCCACTAGCACCCCGCCCCTGATCTAACTTGGGGTCCAGGATGGCCATCCAGTCCCCCATTAGAACTAAGCGTGTTGAATCCACCAAGAAAGGCTGCAACTGCCGAAAAAACGAGACCCGCTCCTCATGGTCATTGGGCGCATAAACCGCAATGACTCTGAACGAACCACTTTTCACGGCAATATCAGCCATGATCAACTGTCCCTCAGCATCAGTATGCATAAGGTCCACCTTCACATCAACAGTCCGCTTCACCAGCAAAGAAACTCCTCTGGCAAGTCGGTCCCCATATGCTGAGTAAACGACAAAGTCGTCCTCCAGCACACACGCCTCGATCGCAGCAACATCCACTCCAAAGGACAAGAGATCCTGGAGCAGGTGGGCTGCCTTACCTCGATCCCTCAAGCCTCTTGCATTCAAAGTAGCTAGCTTGATAGACATCTTTTAGGCCTGCAAAAAAAAAGAAAAAAAAAGAAAAAGACCTACTCACATACCAAGCAGAAATCTGCAGATGTAAGGACCCCAATGGATTGTCCCAGGCTCCCTGTTCCCAACTCCGTCATCATCTGACCATCCAAGACAATCCCGCCGACGTCCATAGGGTAAATTAATTTAACTGCCCTATATGAGGAGGGATGGAGTAACACCGGGACCCTCTCAGAACAAAAGTGTATCAGTTTCTTTAGATCTGCATTGTTCAATTCTAATACCCTTATTTTGGGGTAGGCCTCTTTAGCCTCAAACAGATGGTTCCAAACTTTGAGGTATCCCCTGGACTTCCTCATTAGGGTAATAACCCCAGGGGCGTTAGGGAAATTCTGGGGTTTCTCAACTGACTTTCCGTCAACAGTGTCTAATTTGAAAAGAAGCCCTTTTTTTGTCTAATTTGAAAAGAAGGCCTTTTTTAGTTTGGACAGGCCCTTTTTTGCTTCATCTTTATCTACCTTGCAAATGTCATCGGGGCCTGGGAAAAGTTTCTTTTTCTTCTTCTCCCTTGTTGGGTGAGAAGGGGAAGAAGTAGATGTGTGTGTGTGTGTGTGGGGAGGGGTGGATATCAAACTAAGGGAAGAGTTGGAGGGGGAAGGGGAGGGAAAACGGGTAGGAGAAGCAGAGAGATTCCTGATCTTGGTCGTCGATACTTCAGCTTCTCTTGGCAAAGCCGGGACGGAGAGCGACCTGGTTTTTTCCATGACACTCTCTGCCCTACTACGGCCAGAGTGCCTTTGTGTTGGTTCTTCCTCTTCTTCTTCTCGCAACCTCTTTAAGGATGATGCCCAAGGAGGAGGCATTTTGTCCACTTCCATTGGTGTGTCAAGCTGCTTCTTCTCTCTCTGTTGTTGTTGCTGTGGCTGCTCAATTCTAATACCCTTATTTTGGGGTAGGCCTCTTTAGCCTCAAACAGATGGTTCCAAACTTTGAGGTATCCCCTGGACTCCCTCACTAGGGTAATAACTCCAGGGGCGATAAGGATCTTAACTTCTTCCACCTGTCCATATTTTGAAAAAAAGGCACCCATCCTGTCGTCACAGATATCAACGGGCACCCCATGGATGGTTACTCTTGTTCCCTGGGTGCCCATGTATTCTGTTTGAATACGTAGATCCTTTGTATTTAAGATGCTTAAACTGTTTACCTCTGCCTTGACACTTCTGCTGACCCTTCTTTTGAGGCTGCATCTCCTTGTGGGGCTGCTTGTTCTCGCATTGCTCCTGCTGCATTTGTTGCTGCTTTCTTTGTGCTCCTTACTGTTTTGAAGGTGACGGCACTTTTGTGGTCTTTCGGTTCTTCTTTACTTCCTTCCAATCTCCTTCATTATTCTTTGAAGGAGTTCCCTCAACTACTGCTGCTGTTGTTGCTGATGTCTTTGTTGTTGCTGGTCGAGGTGGAGATTGTATACGCTTCCCAGGGCACTCTTTAGCCATGTGCCTGAAGCTCCACATGCCCAGCAACACGGTTTCCTACCCTCAATGACCACTAGCATTCTTTTTTCATGGCAGACAAGTACATTTGGTATGTCATTGAAGTTTTTCCTGCCCACCGTGACAGATAATTCCATGTCCCTGGTGGCAATTCCAGTCTTGCTCCTAAGGATCTTAACTTCTTCTACCTGTCCATATTTTGAAAAAAAGGCACCCATCCTTTTCACGGCAGACTAGTACATTTGGTATGTCATTGAAGTTTTTCCTGTCCACCATGACAGATAATTCCATGTCCACCTGTCCATATTTTGAAAAAAAGGCAGCCATCCTGTCATCACAGATATCAACGGGCACCCCATGGATGGTTACTCTTGTTCCCTGGGTGCCCATGTATTCTGTTTGAATACATAGATCCTTCATATTTAAGATGCTGCCTGCCAGTTCTTTTGCTTGCTGTTCTGTTGACAGTAGTATGTCCCATAACGCATTAGTCCTCCTTGCCAACACCTTTGGACTGATGTTTAATGCTTTCAGGGTGTCTTCCCTGCCTACGCCAATTAGTTTCTGAGTTTTAATATTGGAAGTCAGCAGGGATATTGTGTGTGTATTAACTGCTTGTAGCACCTTGGGGATTGTGAAAAATTTGTTTCCTTTGTTCAAATTTCTCCCTTTGGTTAACATAATAGTCGGCATTTTTTTTAACCAGCCTATTCTCATCCCATACACTTTTTTCCGGTAACACAGGCGGTGAAATATTTATGTCTTCAGCCATGTTTGGCTGAGACCAAAACAAAGAAAATGTTTCTTTTTTTTTTTCTTTTCCTTTAAATCAGGCATGTCAAACTCAGAGTCTCATGAGGGCCAAAGGAGACAGTTTGTATTCTCATGAGGGCCGCACTCCTACATTTTATTTAAGGTTGTTCAATAAAAATTATTGCAGAACATTTCCTTTTAATTTAGAAACATGCAATGGTTTGGTTATCAAGAATACAAGTACAAAGTACATGTAGTTAAACAAAAGACTATAACTAAAAAATTTAGCATGAGATATAAATCTGTTCTTTATTTCAATATAACAAAAATTTATAAGGCAACATACATGGCCCACATGTATTTGAATGAACAGCAAATGAATTGCACATAAATCATAATAGTTCAAAATAAACATTTATTATTGATCATTCTAACTTTTCATGTTTTGTCCCGAGGCTTGACACCTCTTGTTCTTGACAATCTTTGGTATATCTGGCTGAAATTTCTGTGCAGTTCCGACTTTTATAAGAGATGATAAATGATAATAAGTTCTCTGAGAAGTTTTTGTTGATTTCATAAAGGAAAATAACTGCTCACACAAATAGGTGGAACCAAACATTGCTAAGATTCGTGTTGCAAACTTTCTAAGATTTGTAAACCTTTCTGGAAGGTATGAAAAGAAATCAGGTATTCCTACCTCAAAATACTTTGCTATAAGTAAAGAATCTGACTGCATTTCTAAAAGTTCCATTTGAATGTTTACCTCTGCCTTAGCAACATCAAAAGTAAATGGTGTGGAAAATAGTGCAAATGGATCTTCAAAAGATGAAAAATCATGAAATCTTTTTTGAAACTCCGTTGACAACAATTCCAGGTGACTTTTATACTTAGCAAAGCAAAGTACAGACTTAGTATTAGTACTGTTTTTTAGCTCTTTGCACGTAGGAAAATGAACTAAATTTTCATTTAAGACTTGTGACTTCCATAACCTTAACTTTGTAATGAAGCATTTAATATCATCATAACAGTTACTGATGAGCTTGTTTTTACCTTGTAATTTCAAATTGAGATCATTTAATTGTGCTGTGATGTCCACAGCAAAAGCTAGATCCTGGAGCCAACTTTCATCTTTTATTTCATTGGTGTTTCAACCTTTCATCTCCAAAAATATGATTATTTCTTGCCTTAATAAATACTTTGTGACATGACGACAAACACACATCTGTGCAAAATGGAACATCAGTAAAGTGATTACCCATATCCTCCAACAACTGGTTGAATTGACGGTGATTGAGAGAACGGCCTCTGATATAGTTAACTATGCTTGTGACCAAATAAAGGACATGATCCAATTTTAAAATTTTTGAGCACAGATTTTGTTGATACAGTGAAAATGTGTAACTGACAAATCTGAATGTAAGTTCTTTATTTTTGCTTGTAACTTGGCAACAACACCATTATGCCTTCCAATCATATTTGTTGCACCATCGGTAGACAAGCATACAAGTCTGCTTAAATTGAAATTATACTCATCAAAAATTTGTTCGATTTTTTCAAAGATGTCTTGGTTTGTTGTAGTGTCGTGCATAGGGATCAGATCAACCAGTTCTTCATAAATGTTTAATTTATTGTCACAGGCCCTCATGAAAATTGCAAGCTGTGCTATTCCAGATATATCAATAGTCTCATCAATTGCAATAGAAAAATGTTCAAATTTGGATGATTTGCTTTTCATCTGTTGCTTCAAATCACTTGACATTTCATCGATCTGTTCAGCAACAGTGTTCCTGGTTAGTGAAATATCTTTAAACAAGTGTGCTTTTTCTGGACATACAATTTCAGCCGTTTTTACAAGGCATTGTTTTACAAAATCCCCTTTAGTGTAGGATTTTGCATTTGTTGCTATCATTCAGCTGAGTTCATAACTTGCAGTAACAGAAGCAACATTCTTTTTCTGAATTTTTGTAAAAAAGGTCTGTTGCCGGGTCAAGTTAACTTTCAATTCCTGGAGCTTTGAAACACACATTGGGCCTTCATATTTATCGTAAGGTAGATGGTTTGTTTCATAATGCCTTTTCAAGTTGTACATTTTCGGCGTACAAATGTGATTATTGCATATTAAACAATGTATCTTTCCATTCACTTCAGTGCAAAAATACTGTAATTCCCATTTCTCTTGAAACACTCGCCCTTCTTCGTTAACTTTTCTTTTTTTCTTAGTCGGAGAAGCATTAGCCATTTTAAAGACGATGTGAAATCTGAAAAATTAAGAAATAAAAAAAAAAAGAAAAAAAATATTTATAATATCAATAAAAGTGGAATAAAACAAAGAACCTGACTCCTGCACACTATTACCACCTGATTCATATTTTTAGTTTAGAGTCAATTTAATAAAACGTAAACAATAAGGCCTTTTATTTGAAAATGACATAATAATAAAAATTAATTATATATTGTGTAGCCAGCAAGCGCTCCCAATACTTCACCACCAGCTCACCTTTAATGAGTCTCTGTGCTTATCTGTTTTGACATTTGCTGCGTCTCAGTTCCTCTCATCTTGTTCTTGACCTATGTATCTCTCGTGCCATCTGATTCTCTCCTTTTGCAATGTGCGTATATGGAATGAGTGATTGACAAAAACATAGACAGTTACATGTTGCCGCTTCAATTGCTTATAAGGCTGGAGATGCAAAAGGAGATGAACTACTAAAAAAAGTATATAAAAAATAATGGAAATTTCTAATTTATTTTTGTTTAAAATTGTCTGTGTGGGCTGCAAATCTACTTGAAATGGGCTACATGCAGCCTGTGGGCTGCGTGTTTGACATGCCTGCTTTAAATTATCTTTTCCAATACACACAAACAAAAAAAAAATGGAAGAAAAACGTGGACAACCAAAGACAATAAGAAATTCCAAAACAAATAAAAATGAAAAGGTTAATAAAAACTAAAAATGTGGTGGTGGGGGGGGGGGGAATATGCGAAAGGAAATAAACAAAAATGAAAGGGACAAAAATGCACAAATATCTACAAACAAATAAAAAGGCAAAGAAAAACTGAAAAAGTTCAAAAGGTTTTTAGCAAAAATAAAATAAAATTAAACACTTATCGACTTAATGCTCGTCAAAAACTTTTACACAGTAACTAAGTCCACACACCAGGGGGAATGAGATTCATAATGGTACTGCTACTACAATACTTCATCATGTCTTTTATTTTCTCCTCATTCACGTCTCTTTAGACTGACCAATCACTGTTGGGGTGTGATAGGTTGTTCCACTATAACAATATATGACATAGAGATGCAAAAAAAAATCATGAATTCCTTAGAGCATGAAAAAGTTTAATATCTGAGGCAAAGAAACACACACATTCTCACTGAAACAACATAGCATGCATATAAAGGTTGTAATCTTTAACTAAAGTAAAGAACAACAAGGTAATCATTCATAAAAGCACCAGGTGCGCACATGGATATGTAGATAAATATCTCCAAACGCATGTATATACAGAAATATACTGCATTAATGTTCATAAAGTTTGCAAAAGAGTCCCGCAGAAATGTATGAAGCATCTGAAATAAATGCCAATAAAGTGATGTGTCACATGGATGTTCCCACATACCAAAATTCATTATAGCCCAAACCTGGTAATATCCTACAGCAGTCTACTGAGAGTGTTCTTGTAAGTCATAGTCCAGTGTTTGTAGCTGGCTACCATTCACAAATAACATGAAATTATACTGTAATGATAGCACCTGGCAAAAATGAGGAAACAATAGTTCAACTGATGAAAGATTTGGGTTTATTTCACAAGTAGTGTTCAAAATGGGTTCTTCAATGTGAAGCTAAAAATAAACAAAGTTTTCTATAAACTTTGTCCTACATAAAAGACAATAATTTGCATCCATAAAGAGAGAACTTGACATGTGCTTACCTCTTTTCACCTCACACTTGCCTATTAAAGTAAACACACATGGGCAGAATGACGAATGCTCTTAAAGATGCAGCGTGCAGCGGTGTACGTACCCACAAATAAAACAAAAAATTAAGGGAAAGTAACTCACTCTTTTGTAGTGGTGATAGTTAAAGCATCTAATGTCAGTAGGATGAGATATCTATTAAAAGAAAATGTTGACTTGTGGATCTTCAGCAGGCATTTGAAATTTGCTCGCTCAAGATTTGGAATTTTCTAACGTAACAGATCATGTGAAATACTTCAGGAACAATCTTTATACCTCAGCAAAGAACAGTCAAGACTGTAGTCAGCATCTTGTCATGCCCCAAAACAACTCCTTGGAGAACCTTGTCAGGGTGTCTGAAAATTTATATTAACCACCTGGCCAATCCTTGAAATTTGTGATGTAAACAGGTAAAAAATAGATTTTGAAGTAAGAAATAAAATATCCAATCTCAGGCTGAAGCAATCAGCAGAGGAACTGCTTTTTTCACTACAGTCAGTAACTGAAACCTGGAGTAACACTTGCACCATTGAAGTAACGTGGAGTAACACTTGCACCATTGCTGAAGTACTTTATATTTGGAAAGGATTATTTCAGAATTCTAGAAAATAGTGACAGAAAAAATGAAAAAAATGGTTCAAATTACCAGAGTCTACTGTCTTACCAATATTGTTTATCATTATCTCAATGGAAAGGCGCTAAACAACAAAGATGTAAATATTGCAATGCAAAGTCCCTTCCCCTCTAAACATTTAAATTTGTAGACACTGGTATTTACTTGTTCCCCCAGTAGAACAAGATGTGACACAAGGTCGGTTTAATGTGGGGACCCGAGCGCATACACCCGGGTAGGGACAAAAATTCCCCTCAGCCCCCGCAACCGTCGGTTGCACTGGCCTCGGTGCAAGCACTCATCCCTCCCTCTTGTGCAATGGGAGGGCGCGGCCTCGGGCAGCTGTTCCCCAGGGCTGGGCATCTCTTCAGTATAATTTTCCTCAGTTGCCCATCTGTCCTTTGACAGAGAAGCCCCTGAGCGCACTCTGTCCAAGGACAGAGACGCAACTGAAAGATGATAAATAATGCGAAATTACCCCAAAAGAGGAATTTACGCACTTTGTAGACACTGTGAGCAAGGTTGTACCACTTGTTAAATGAATTTGTAGGCATATATGCTGAGCAGTGATATACTTTCTGCAGTAAGACAACTGTGGTATAGGCCAACAGGTTACCTCTTTTTATGACGATTGTCATCACTGAAAGAAGAACTCTCCCTCACTCAGATACTATAAATATGTGATTTAGCTGTGCCTCCCCATTCAAGCTCAATAAAGCTTTCTTTAGTCTTATCATGCCTCTGAGTTGTTATTACAACAGCTATCAGCAATGGTCTCATTATCCGACATTGGATTGACCAAATAAGAGACAGCAAAAATACAAAATTTATTATTTTCTCTGATTCTTTCTTATTACTTAAAGCAAAAAAAAAAAAAAAAAAAAAAACTACAAATTTGATCAACACAAAAATACTAAATAAAATCAAATAAATCAAAGCATAATATTACGTTGGATACCTGGCCATACTAACATTCGCAGTAAGACTAATGACAAAGAAGCAAGAAATGTATTAAAGAACCCAACAAACAAAAATATTGCATACTAATTTCAGACCAATTACTGGAAAAATAATCACAGACAAAGGGCAAAAAAGAATGGAACAAGCACATAAATGATAAACTTTATAGAATCCAACCAGACATCAAAGATGGCAAACTAGTTATAAAAAATAAGAAAAGAGGAATCAGTACTAGATCAACACCATCTTTGAGACACTTTTATTACCCACAGCTACATACTAAAAAAGAAAGATCCACCTTTGTGCTACAGTGGAACACATATTTATAAAATGTATAGATTTAAGTCTGGTCTGTGAAAAGTATTATCAGGCAAACAATATGAACAAACTCTGCAACAGGATTGATCCAAATAAAATAATTAAATTTCTTAAGGAAACCAAGATGTATTCAAAAATTTAAACAATAACAAATATTGGCAAATAAGTAAATGAAGAAGATAAAATAATCTTCAACTGAACTTCATACCAAAATCATTAACTTTAAATGAATTCCTTTACAGAGGATATCATTTTCAATTAAATGATACTAAAATATTATTCACAAATTAAATTTAATACAAACCATGATGCCCAATCAAATCTTATTAGGCATGAAATGACCTAATGAAGGTTGATATACCTTTAAAGCCAACAATCAAATCTGGCATTAGATGTATTTTCTTTTTACATGGACTTCTTCATTTTAAGCTGAGAATCCATCTTGCTACAGATAGAACACTAGAAATTGTAATTCTGTTTTAAAGCAATCTATTCAAAATCTGTTCATACTGAAGAACTTGAAGATGCTTCAGCACAATAAGCAAAAAGGCATTTGTTACATAATTCACAGATGTTATTTTATAGGGAAAATGTCATTATACTTTTCAGAAAATTTTTATTCAATTGGTGATTAGAAAAAGAAAAATATTTAATATGTCTGACACATTGCTAATTAAAAATAAACAAGAAATTGTAATTTGAAATAATTTGATTTTGGCAAATCTGACTAAAGATAATTTGGGGAAAAATGAAGTAGTGACAATATCAGTGAGCAGAGATAAAGTTCAATTGATGTTCACATTTAAATACAAATGTGATTATTGTTTGACCTTTTCCTTGCTGCCTAAATTTTAATTTAGCTGGAGGAGATCCCCTTCTTATAATCAGGGTAGATCTTTGAGGTTAGTTTATAAGTCTGAATGTTCAAAAGTTCATCATCATCATCATCATAATAATAATAATAATAATAATAATAAGAAGAAGAAAAAGGATCTTGAAGAGGAAATCTCAATAACGTGGAACATGGGGAGATCAATAATTCCAGTTGTAGTTGGAGCCCTCAGATTGATTGGAAAAGGTTCTGATAGACTCATTGAAGGGATTTCTGGTAGCCCATGCCTTAGAGAAGTACAAAAAATTGTACTCATGAGTAAAGCTCACACATTATAAAGAGCTTTATCTATGTAAAATGTGTGTGATCTTTGTTTTTTGTTTTTGTTTTTTTACAAAAATGATGAGTGGAAAATGTCAGGAAGCCATTTCTGACTTAGGTCTTTGGTTGGAACCCAGAAGGAAATGTGTATACAACAGAAATCAAAGGAAATAATAATAATAATAATTAAATGTTACTATACTAACATTATTACTGATATGGACTTGATTGCTTGGATTGAGGTTGCTTAAGGAAAATTCAACCAAAAAAGTTAATTAAACTCTTGGTTCATAAAAAAATTCTGTGATAAATATACATTTCTTTACTGGCATCTTTTCCCACCAATAAAACTTGTTGATTTATTTGTTTCTACCATCTTCTTATGACTTATCATGCCTTTACTCTTTTTTTAAGTTTTGCTGTTCAATCTGAATAATTTGTATTACTACTGCTTACCAAGTACACATCAGAGATCAAAGACATAATATTTTAAAGATGTAAACATTTGACAAGGCTTAAAAAATAGCAAAGAAGATTTTCTTTAACAAATAATAATAAACCTTTTTGAAAAAGATAAACTCTGATTTTATATGTCCGCAATATATGTATTTGTGAAAGCCACCGATGACCCCAAATAACACTGTGATGTCAGAGAGGAGAGAGAGACAATAACTGCATTATGTTTTTAATAGGAAATGCTGAGCAACTACAGTAATGTCAACTGTTCAGAAATCTAATTGCTGCATTTTTCAAAATTTGAAAGTTTGTACATTTAACATTTGTAAGTAGAGGATTACTTGTATATGTATTTGAAGTTATGTTTGGAAGTATTTATTTAAAAAGTCCTACCTGTGATATCATGGGTTGCATCAAGAACCAATAAATTAAAGCAACTTCATATCAAACAGGGCAAATAACTTAATCCCAATATTTGTCTTGTCAGATCAATTTTACAGAAATGGTGTAAATAAATGCAATATATTTGGGTGTATCAAAAATATTTTCCCTTTTTGAGATCTGTACGTTTTTTAAATTGATATAATAATCTCATTGTGTTACCTCTCGATGATGTTCCTAGTTTTTCCGAATGTTTTCCACTGCTTTTGGTCGGGTTCTCTTCTTTATATTTTAAAGCATCATAATCGGCAACTGATGGTGGTACACTTCTGGGCTGTATTTCAATGAATAAGTCACTATTAAAATTCTTAAACCAGTTTTTAGTGATACAGTTGAATACTGTTTCATTTCTTTCCACTTCCTAAATGTGAGCCATTTCATCAGCAGCTCCCAGGTTCAGTTTAATGACTAATAATGACAGAATCTCAATGCTTGTACTTACAATTATAACATTGAAATAAAAGTTACAGTTTAATAGTACTGAAAATTATATATATATATATATATATATATTTATTGACATGTCTCATTAAATAATTTAGATAAATTTTGTCTACTTATTTTCAATAGGATCCTCTTGTATTCATGGACATTCTTAATATCCTTATTAAAGGAAGAGAGAAAGTTACCATGTTGATACATATTCATTTATTCCAAGTACTTTTGACATTAGCACAATGTCATCATGGTGTTGCTTTTTTTCTAAGACAAAATTGTTGTGCTCTTCTGAAAGCTAATTTTTTTTTAACTGTAAAGTGAAAAATGCTAAGGTTATGTATTGTAAAATTTGAATTTCACAATGTAGGTGTCAGGGGAGGTAACTAAGTTTTTGAAATGTCCATATGTTTATTAAAAAACAACAAAACTATTAATTAAAACCTAGATATTTAAAACTATCTACTGTAAACATTATAACATTTGTGCGGTATTCATAATGAATATTATTAAGGGTTGGTTTCAATTTTTTAATATAGATAGCTTCAAGAATTTTTAGTTTACATTTATTATTTTCATGAAAAAGTATATATGTATTTTCAACAAGAATTTTCCTAAATTGTGAATGTGGACAGGCATGCTGTTGTAAATGTTGTGATGTTTGATGCATCATTCAAATGAAAACTCAACTGTTGAGACAATGTAGTAGTAGTAAGACCAACATTTTTTTTTCGTTTTTTTTTCAAGGGACATTTAAATTTATATACAACATTGGTTTCCTGCAACACATTAGTTGGTAGGGAGGAGTCATTACAAATGATTAAATTGGATATATTGAATTTAGTATAGCATATAATTAATTTTATCTTTTTTTACTAGGTTTGTTTGTTTTATGGCATATCAACCTCAAAGGGTTATTTAATGCCAACAATTTTTTTTTTATATATAAATATGTATGAATAAAAAAATGTATTCTTTGTAATAAAATCAGTTTGTAAATCAAGTTTCATCAACAGTTTTGCAAAGAGGGCCTCAGTCAAGAGACTATTACATTGCTGTTACTATTCTTTCTTTCAATGAAGCATTACGGGCAATATTTAGTCTCTACGTATCTGGTTTCTTAGTTTTGTTTCTGCAAAGAGGTTTTTTTATCAAGAGTCTGGTTTTGTAGATATATATATTTTTTAAAAAAACTTTTTATATAAACTTTGTTTTATCATTATTCTCTCTGTTTTAGATTTTCTTGTAGCGGCTGACTACTTTTAGAAATGACAGTATATCATCCACATTTACCTTCTCGAACAGCTCCAATATGCTATCAGTATTGTAAAATTGCTGCCTTGAGATAACTGGTTCTGGACATTGTCAAAATATGTTTAATGGATAATATTGTTTTACATACTTGGCACACCAGTTGAACTTCCTTAATTAGTAGGAAAGAATGTCATTCTTGTATGGCTGATACACAAATGGGCCATTACAACCTCCTCTTTTTGAGGCATTCTGAAAGATCTATTATTTACTCCCAGCTTTGGCTGGATTGGATAGAGTTTATTATGTGGATAACTGTCCCAGTACTCTTGCCATTTTTTAAAAAATATATTTATTTACCTCCTCCTTAAAATCTGTATATAGGATCCCTGTATCCACAATCATATCAAAAACTGATTTGGCTGCCAGGTCTGCTCTACAGTTACCTTTTATTTCAATATGGCTAAGGATCCAATATGATATTATATTTCTCTTTTTGTTTATTGTGTTGATTTTCTGTAATATTTTAATAATCATTAGATTGTTGGATTTGTTCCCCTCCAAAGCTGATAAGATGGAGAGTGAGTCTGAAAGAATTAGGGTGTTTTTTTAGTTTGCTCTCAGTGATGATGTTTAGAGCTAACTCAATTATATAAGCCGTGAAAATCGAACTTCCCTTTGGGAGGCCTTTCTATTTGGTAATTTTTTGGCATACTGTTGCATATCCTATTTTCTCCCCACTTTTTGACCTGTCCGTATAGATTGTTGTATAATTGGGGAAGTTTTCCAGTATTTCCTGGAATTTATCCAGAAATGTGAGAGGGTGGGTTTTTTTCTTTGGAAAATTATGCATTTCAAGAATGACTTCAGGAAGTTTAATTGTCCATAGTTTCTTGTATATTTGATAATGAAGTATCTAATTCTTCAGCAATGGCTTTCATCCTTAGTTCATATGGCTGTATGGCATTTTCTGCTTGATGGAATTGATTGTAATAATTTGGGTCAAATGTAGTTCTATAAGCTGGATTAGTTGGACACAATTTATTAGCTCTTCACCGTGGATGTTCTAAAAGCCCCAAGCATTAATCTGAGCCCTTGATGGTAAGTTGTGTTGAAGATTTTTTATTCACAACTTTCTGGCTACATCATATATAAAACTAGCATAATCCATTTTGGAACAGAGTAGAGATCTATATAGTTTGATCAAAGTATAGCAATCTGCTCCCCATTCAGTATGAGCCACTACATGCAGAAGTTGTAGGACTTTGCTACATTTTGTTTTTATATACTTCAGATGAGGGATGAAAATTAGTTTCCTGTCAAAAATTACACCTAGATACTTGTGTTGTTCCATTACTGGAATTTCTGCTTCATCTAATTTCAAACATGGATCATTATGTAATTTTCTTAGTTTGCAGAAATGTATGAATTTAGTTTTTGTTTTAGAAAACACAAACCATTTTCTGTGACCCATTTCTATATTTTGTTTAAGCATTGCTGAAGTTGCCTTTCTATTGTGTTCATATCTCAAAATTTGTACATGATTAAGAAATTGTCAACATAGAGGGAGCATCTAACTCTTGGGCTTAGGGATTTAACAATGGAGTTGATTTTAACGCAAAAAAGCATCAGTGATAGAATGCTTCCTTGTGGAAGTCCTTCCTTTTGTTCTTGTAATTCCGATAGTGTACTTCCTTCCCAGAATTGAAAATTTTGTATTTTTAGGAAGTTCCCTATGAATTGTGTCAGTCTAGCTCTTAGACTCGGTTCATGCAAATGTTTTAATATGCTGAATATATAGTATCATAGACTTTTTCTAAATCAAAAAAAACTGCTATGAGATGTTACTTTCAAAGACAAAAGTCTCCA
Source organism: Acanthosepion pharaonis (assembly GCA_903632075.3). Taxonomy (NCBI): domain Eukaryota; kingdom Metazoa; phylum Mollusca; class Cephalopoda; order Sepiida; family Sepiidae; genus Acanthosepion; species Acanthosepion pharaonis. Next base: position 76,291 of record CAHIKZ030003437.1, read on the forward strand.
GCCGCACTAAGTGATCCATGGTACTTCTTTTTTTTTCTGAACACACATTGGTAATCACTGATTAGGCTGTTCTTTTCTAAAGACCAAGTCAATCTGTTGTTGACCATTCTTACCATAGTTTTACACAGACAACTGGTTAACACTATTGGCCTGTAATTTTCAGGTTCTGTGTCATTCTCCCCAGGTTTCAGAATAGGAATGATGAAAGACTGTCTCCACAAATCTGGGAAGTGACCATTTGTCCATGTTATTGAATAATTTTAGCAACAGTTGCATTTATTTGGCAGCTGCTTTAGGAATTGATACTGAATATCATCTCTGGTCTCACAGCTGTATTGTGGGCTTTCTTTAAAGATTCATTCAATTTCTCTATCATAAATGGAAGGTTGTAGCTCTCAGCATTATTGGATTTAAAGTTCAAGTTTTGTTTTTAAGCTATTTGTTTGAACTTAAATTGTTGACTATCATTCTTGGCTGATGAGTTTTTAGTGATGGCTATTGCTAAATTGTCAGCGATATCCTTTTTGCTGATTATTTTACTATTATTTATGGAAAGGTGTTTTATTGCATTGGTATGAAATTTACTAGCTATCTTATTAAACATATCTCATACAGATTTTGTTTTTGTTGCTGAACTAATTTTGCTGACATCATTTTTCCAACATTCCTGTTTGTTTTCTTTGATGATTTTCCAAGTTTTTGCTCAAAGTTGCTTAAATTTCAGCAAGTTATTTGTTATTGGCTCTTTGTTAAAATCCCTTAGCACTCTTATGAGCCTGATAGTCTCATCATTAAACCAAAGTCTATTATGTTTTGTTTTTTTTAATTTTACTGTTTGGGATGCATTTCTTTGCTATAGAGACCAGGATTTCTGTAAACTGTGTTATGTCCTTGATGATTCTTTTAGTTATTCAGAACATAGCTTTTAAAATTCCTCCCAGTTTGCTTTACTCAATTTCCAACATTGGGAATTTTTGTCACTTTTTTCTGAATTTTGACCTTTTTTGAACTTTTGAACAATTGGAAAATGATCGCTACCACATGTGTCCCTTAGTACCTTCCAGGAAAAGTCCATAGATAGATGGGTTGCACAATGATAAATCTATTGCAAAGTAGCTACCAGAGAATGGATATATGTAAGTTGGGGATTTATCGTTTTAGATACACAAATTGTTGTTATAACAGATTCTATACTCTTTCCTTTCTGGTTTGTATCTTTACAGCCCCATATGGTACTGACAATTAAAATCTCCAAGTAACATAAAGGGAGCAGGGAGCAGGGAGTTGTCTTATAATTTCCTGCAATTTGATTTCATTTATTTCTTCATTCAGTGGAATGTACACCAAGCAGATGTTAATTGGTGTGTGTAGCATTACTTTTACAGCAATTGCCTGTAAATTTGTTGTTAAGTTCATCTGACTTTGTGGTACGTCATTCCTGATGAGGATCGATGTCCCATCTGATGCTCAAAGATCAGTGTCATTTATATAACTGTATTGCTGATACTCTCTAATATTCGTTTTATAATCCTTGTTAAGAAAGGTTTCCTGAAGGCAAATAACTGCCGGAGTCAGAACTGTTATCAACAGAAGCAGCTTATTCATGTTTGTCTTCACTCCACAGCAGTTCCATTGCATTATTTTATACATACTTGTACTCTTTTGTGTTTATGGCTTATTAGTTCTTAATTTGTTTTAGTTTAAAAGTTTTAGCCACCTGTGGGTTTTGGCTCTCCATTTCCATCTTTTCTAAATTATCAAAATGATTTTTTTGGTTATTTAATGCCAATAAGAGATATCCGGGCCTTAATAACTAGATAGCTTGTCATTCATACTTCGATATAAAGATATATATATTGATATTTACACCTTGACTATCAGATAGATAGCTTGATAATCATGCTTTGACATATAGATATATATTCTGATATTCCGGCCTTAGAGGCTCTTGCAAGTACTTTAGCTGAGCTTAATCGTGGCATTGGGTTAAGTTATAAAAAGGAAAAAAAAAATTTTTTTTTGCTATGGATACCGATTTCTGAAAGGAAACTGTATATCTTGTTGGTGTTTGTCTCTTCAAAGACTCTTTTGAGGCTCTTATGGTTAAAATTATTTTCGTCTTATTTTGGAGACTAGAGTTTTTAATAATATTGTTGGTAGTCTTTTATATTTATCTTATTGTTATTCTTTAAGAAGGTTTCCTGAAGACATATTATAGCTGGGTTTAGGTCTGTAATTAGTAACAGCAGTTCATTTATATTTGTGTTCACTCCTATGCAGTTCCATTGTAGAATTTGGTGTGATCTTGAGTTCATTATGTTTTTTTTGTGATATATCCATCTCTTCTAGGGATGGTGGGGTATTCTCAGTTGTCATGTTGCTAGGGTTTTTTTTTTTTTTTTTTTCCAAAAGGATTTTGTTTGGCTTTTTGATCTCTTCTTGGATTTCTGATTGTTGGCTTCGGCTGGCTTTTCTTTTGATGTTTGTGTGTCTTTTTGGGTAAATGCATTTTTCCATGGTGTTTTCTTTTCGAAAGTTCAGTTGTGGTCGTGTTTTCTGCTTGTTCTTGTTCTATTTTGTTGAGAAGTAAAAATCTGTTTTGAGTTTTCAGGTTGTTTGCTGTAGATTCTTTGTCTTCATTTTGCAGGTCTGTTTGCCTTCTGCTGACACTTTTGGTTTCATCTTTTTGAGTTTGTTTTGTGGTATTTGATGTGGAGTGTTCAGTTGTTTTTTGGTTATCTTTTGCTGTTGCCATCATTTCAGGTTTGAGTATTATGGTTAGTTCAGTTAGTAGAATTCTGTAAGTGGCATTGGTATGTAGGTCTCCACTTTTGCTATTGAATATCCAATTCTTATGTCTCTGGGTACTACAGGAGAGTTAAAGGTTAATATATATGTGTTGGTTTCAATAAGTGTACCTTTTTTTTTTAATAGTTATTCTTTTGACATCTTTTTCTTGTTGGTTTTTTGGGGTTTGTTTTTATCTCTTCCAGGGTGAATAGTGAGAGTTCATGGCTTCTCACTACTCCTTTGAATGAATTTAGGGTTTCGTGTAGGTATGTTTGGATTTTTATCTTGTCAAAAGTTGTCCAGTTTAATATTTTTTTTGCGTGTGTATTTTTGGATACTTCAATTAGTATTGTTCCATTTTTCTTTTCACAGATTCTGGTTTTTGGATATTGGTTTAGATAATTTTCTCTATGTTAAAAGGTAAGAGTAGTATTTTCGATAGGTTCTAATACTATGAATTGATGACGTGTTCGTTCATGCTCTGACTCATTGTCTGATCTTGATTCGATATGGGGTCTTTTTGTTGTTTTTTTTTTGTTGCCATGTGGGTTTGTTTTTATCTTCATCTCTTTTGCTCCCCACCCTCCTCGGAGCCCAGCAGTGGGAGATATTAGGGGGGGAAGCCCATTTGCCCTATTTTCTCAGGGGTACAAAAGAGGTATACTCATATTAGTCGTATTTTAGTCAGCATTTCCAGTGTTTTTGTTTTCTTACCCCTGTTTTTATGAAAACTTTTATTTACTCCTTCATGTGGCTGATTTTTATGTACTAATTGATTGACCCTTGCCACTGCCTTCTGACACTTATTTGGGGAATATCACATTGTTTTGAAATAGAGTTTGAAAGATATTTATTTTGTGAGGATAGGTGTTAGGGCTTGACGTGACTCACCGATTGGTCGGATCAGGCCTCTCTGACCTCCCGTCTAGCCCAGGTAAAGGCCAAAGTTGTGTGTTGCAGGTTCGTGGCAACTTTTCACCTGGGTCACAAACTGCTCAACCACCAGGATCCTGTCCCCAGGCATCATGGGTCGCCACCCATGGCCAACAGGTGGCCCTGTTGAGGGACTTTTACCCTCTGCAGGGGTGCAGTCAACATATTCTGAAGCCCAGCTGACAGGGCGGGGTTCATTAGGTTTTTTATAATTGCTATTTTATAGTAATTAGGACATTCACTTTTATAGTTAAGAGTGCAGGAATTTATGCTATTAGGAGATAGTGAATTTATTATTATTAGTGTTTATCAATATATCTAGAAAAGGAATTTTATTACTATCATTAAGTTTGTAAATTTAAGGACGGAATTATTTTGGAATTGTTTATGGAGTTTATATATTTCATCCATATTCTAATATAAGGATATTATCAACATATCTGAGGTAAATGGAGGGTTTTTAAAATTGTTAAATATATTATTTTCAAGATTAGACATATAGAAATTGCTTCTTTTTTTAAAAAAAAAAACCCAAAAAACATGGACATTTCAAAAACTTACCTCTCCTGATGTTTACATCATGAAATTTAAATTGTACAGTACATAACCTTAGTGTTTTACACTTCTCAGTTAAAAAAATTTACCTTTTAGATGAATACAAAGTAATTGGAATAAATGAATATGTATCAACATGGTAATTTTCTCTGTTCCTTTAATAATGATACTAAGAAGCTTGTCACTGAATATGAGAGGATCCTATTGAAAATAAGTAAACAAAACTTGTCTAAATTATTCAATGAGACATGTCTTAATGAAAACATGCTTCCAATATATATGTATAAGTATTACTTCAAGCATTACCAAAGTGGATATTCATAATGAAATAGACACACAATTTAATTTTTATTTTAAACAGTGTGTATTAGATCTATTGGTCTGTAGAAATGTTAATAAAGTAAATGTCTCTGGCAGGGATCAAAGCTGTATCCACCTTTGTAGGAGAAACCACCATTTTATCTGGTGTGCTTTACCACTTGGGTACAGAGAGCACAGCAGATGAAATCGTGGTTTTTTCCTACAAATGGGGATGCTGGGTTAATCCCTGTCAAAAGCACATTTTCTTTAAGATTTCTGAAAATATGCTGGCAAATTATGTTTTGAATTTTAAAATGTTGGATTGAAGATAAAACTATTAATTTTTTAGTAATATATATATATATATATATATATAGCATGGACATAAGAATCAACAATACATGTTGACTGTCAGTTTCACATCTAACAGTGTGATCTTCAAACCACTGAGGTGTGAAAGTAACAACCACTATGCAGCGTTGATTCCTATATCCACACTGTCTATATCTATAAATGATCTCACTCTGATATTGAGTACTCTTCTCCTCTAAATATAAACTATATATATATATATATATATATATATATATATATGACTCAACTATGTCCACACTATATAAAATTACAAATGATCTATCTCCTATAATGAGCACTGTTGTTCCATAAATATAGCAAATTTTAAATGAATATATATTTGTGTCTGTGTGTAATATACCACGATGGAAATCAACTTCCGATCTATTAAAATACCCAAGAAATTCCAAGGTAGACTGGTTATTGTACAATAAACCCCAGCATTTTTTATTATTTAAATTAAAATACAACCTAAAAATATGTTTTATCAACCCAGAATAGTGTTTTACTATTATTACTTTAAAGGTATGAATTCCTTTCCCTTTAAAAAGGAACATTATAGTTGAACCATAGTCTAAATGTGTACATGAAATAAACTTTGGAGTAAAGGTCTGTAAAAATGAATGTACTTTTGATACATGATAATATTTTTTTTTGTTTGTGAGCCTATGTAACTGTAAGAAAAAATTACTGGGTCATTTTTAATGTAATTTTATTTGTAGACTTATTGAAACATTAGTTTTTCATTTTTGACTGTTTTATGGTCTTGATGTTGCAAGTGTCTTTTTTTTTATTGATGTAAGCAGGTCAATTTGAGTGAACTCTGATGTTTTCTTTTTCAAGTCAAAAAAAAGATTCCTTTTTTTTGTTTTGTTTGATAACAAGCAAAAGTCTTGGTAAAATAAATTTTATGCTGCACAATAAAAGAATACTTAGAACTATCTGAAGAGATATCTTGCAAGAACTTTGTCTTGGAATGGTTGATGAGATACCTTGTTAATATAATGTCTATGTTGCACTGAAAATAGTGCATTTTAATCTTCCTATCATGTTAATGAACTCTAGTTGTAAATATTTTCATATTTCATAATAGTGATATTTATATCTACTACTGCTAAAAGTGGATGTGGTGCTGGTGTAAGGGATATCAATCAGCATTGAAAGAGGAATCGACATGTTGGGATCAAATTCCAGGCTAGTTTGTTGTGTTCACTTTTATACATATACTCTTGGGAATGGCATGAATCCATCTTTTCTCCCCACCCCCAGTAGGTTATTTTTGACTTGTGAAATGTTCAGGATGTGGGGGATTGTCTTGGCCACCAACTTTAAAATTTCATAGAGCTCCAAATAATGACTTAAATTGTTTGAAACTTGGCAGGATTATTCTTTTACCTTTTATGTTTTAAATAAAATTTTTATTGGGTCTGGAACTAGTAACTGTTATGAATAATCAAGAGTGGTCTCCCCTTGTTTCATTACTCTCCTCTTTGAGAGAGCTATTTCTGTTTACTGGGACTATAAGAGGACACTATGCAAACCTTGTATTCTCAGTTGAATAAAGCTTTCTTTAAGCCTACACCTGTGTATTTTTGCCATTACAGTAACATCATCAAAGGTGAGATTTTGAAAAGTAAATAAACCAAATGCTTCAGTGCAATATTTTCATTTACCATGCAAAAAATCCATACTGAATTTACTTTGAAATATTTGTGTACGGAAGTCAAAAATTATCCGTATTGGATGGCTAAAATAATTTCTGAAATTATAAAAATCCTGAAATCAGCAAAACTATGTTGATGCCAACAATTAGGAAACAACAGGAATATATTCTATATTCCCACTTATGTTTAGAATAACTCAAAAATATTTGTCACAACAGTTTATTTTGAGTAATATATTTGGAGTTTCAAATCAATACTTCAACCACAAAAGAAGTATAAATTAAAATTTGTATACAGGTAAAAAAGTCTCATTGTTTCCTCACCTGTAATTGGGTTAAATAGCAAGGGAGAAGGAAAATTGCAAATTCCAAACCATGGAGAAGACAAAAGGGAACCACTTCAATGTCTAAAAAAGAGGTTATGGTAATTCACAGATGATGATAAAGAAATTACATCTTTGGAGGACCATGATTGCTTGAAGGGACATGGCATTTAAAATTTTTTAGAAATGCTAAATGGGATTTTGTCTTTATCTGGTTAACAGCATCTTCTTCTAAGTGCCATGTTCCTACAGGATATTGGCGATCATGGTTCTCCACTATTTCCCATCCTTTGCAGTTCGTAATAAAATTTTATCTTTTTGTTATCTCTCAACATGCTCAAACCCACCCCAGAAATACCAGCTCACAAAGTCTGTTTATGGTCAAAATCTCCTTGTTTGCATGACACTGTGTTATTTACAATAATGTTATCATATATTATGGCAGAGTATACATGGGGTGGGTTACGGCCGGTTGAGCCGATATTTATGGTGTGGTTTGAATGCTAAAGGTTTAAAACCCTGTTCTGTCATCCATTTACAAGCATGCAATTAGGTTATGCATTATTCTTCTCTGTCTATTCTGTAAGTAACAAATTTTCCAAGTCATCTTATTATGTGCCCTATAAATTTCAAGTATCTTTTTCTTATGTTAAGTATAAGTTTCCTTTTTGTTTTCATTTTAAAACTTTGTTGTTACTCACACTTACAGCCAATGTTATTCTTAGCATCTTTTAGTAGAACGACGTTTCTGTTGGTTCAAGTCTCTTCTTCATCTGTGAAGAAATTGCCCAGCATTCACTGGCACCCATAAAGAAACATTGTGCATATAATTTACATTTTTGTTCTGAGTTTTCTTATTGTTGCAGTGATTTGGATAATGTTTCAAGACAGTTTATAAATGGGAATCAAGGCAATGAAAGCCATGATTGTCTTGGAGCAGCTGATGTGATTTTTAATTTATATGATATCACACCTGTCTATATTTCTGAGATGAGGTATTACATACACTATTTACATTTTTCTGACTATTGTCCTCATCTTTGTTGCCATATTTATTATAACGTTTCAGCTGTTGTACGCTCTGGCCTTCTTCAGGTGGTTGGAATGTCGAACTGAACTCTTTATTTTGCTTGAGTACACATGGCACAGTGGATAAAGGTGTTGGTTAGATCCAGTGACAAGGCCCCAAACAATGTGAGTTCAATACCCGGTTAAGGCAGTGAAGAACTTGGAGGGAGGAATTAACAGGAGATAACTGATAACTGACATCCATTAAAAACATGGCACATGGAACTAGAACAGTCTACCCCAGTGAGCGAAATAAAGGGCTAAGTTCAACATTCCAACCACCTGAAGAAGGCCGGAGTGTACAACGGCCGAAACGTTGTAATATGGCAACAAAGATGAGGACAATAGTCCGAATAATGTAAACAATGATATCACACATTGATATTGCTTGTATTGGAATTCCCACATTGGAAACAACTGATATTTTTCACTAATTTTTTTTAAAAGCCCATTTGGGTACAAAAGAGTTTGCTTTTAATACCCCAGTCTGAAGTGGTTAATCAAGCAGATCTTTTTTGTCATAACTGGATTTTCTATTTTGAACTTAGTGTAGAGTAGCAAAGTAAATTCCAGTTTTGATGAAGGTGGTTTATGTTCATATCTCAGCAATGACATTGATAAAGGCATTACACCACTTTTCTCCTTGAGCTTATTCTTAAATAGCAGGGCAATTGTATCCTTTTAAACTTATAAGGTAGTTCAACTAAAGGAAAGATACTATAACAGAAAATTAATATAGCTTAGTAGTTGCCATAGCTGATCCCAAACCCAGCTGGGAAATAGGGCCAGGTAGGCCAGCACTCTACGTTATTAAAAAAAAAAACAAAAAAAAAAAAATTAAAATGCTGCAGAAACAATAAATAAATTCACAATAAACAAATCTGACTGTCATTCAAAAATGGAGATGAATATTATAAAAATATAACTTGTTGCAGAGGGAACTTAATACCTACTAATATGTTGATTGTGCACCGGATAAATTTAAAAAAAAAAAATGAAAATGGTTGATGTTGATTTCAGAAACTGCTATTAACCAACTTTGTAAAGAATAAAGAATCTGTACATTGATACTTTTCTGTCTAAAAAAGACTAGTTTGTCTTGTCATCTGAAACACTGTTTCAAATTCAAGATGAAACACTGCTTCAAATTCAAGATGAAATCATCATTTATTTGTGCTCATCTAAAGAAGAAAAACAAGAGATAGAAACATGAAACTATTTTTGTAACAATTGTAAAAATATTATGTACATAATAAATCTGTATATAAATATATATATATATTGATATGTGTGTTATATTTTATTTGTTTTTTCATATAATCATCTATCAAGTGAGTGAAATGCTTTTGTCTTGTGGGGGAATTGGGAAAAAATTTCACAAAATTAATTTTTTTAATTTTTATTTTCAGGAAGGTTTGAATAAACAAAAAAAAGACCAAATTAAATAATGCATTTTGTGCACTATTACACTCCCTTAATTTTTATGATCAGTTTTTTTATACAAAAAATAGGGGGTCGCACTATACACAGGTAATATTTTTAAGAGTTTCAAAATCATGAATTTTCATTGATAGTTTGCACTATACACAGGTACTTTTTTTCTAGAGTGGTTAGAATTCATGCAAAAAACATATATATATGGAGAGAGATAGAGAGAGACAATGCAGACTTATGAATCAACACTTCATAGTGACTGTCAGCTGATTAACCCAGGATGTGTGTTGAGTTCATCACTTTTGTTCCTGAGACAATCTATACAGTGGAAACACCCCTCCTCATCTGCTCCAAAGAAGGCCAAGGTAGTTTCTTCTGCAGAGAAGATGATGGCTTCAGTTCCGGGGGATGCAGAAGGCATTGTGTTATTGACTATCTTCAAAAGGACCACACCATCAATGGAGAGTACTGTTCCAAGTTGCTAAAGCAGTTACAAAAGGCTATCAAAATCAAACACCCATGAAAAGGATCTTATTTTGTCATGGTGATTATCCAGCATATAAATCATTGGTTTTAATGGCTGATGTGCATAAAGTGGCTTTGAACTGGTTGATCACCCTCCCTATCAACTTGATTTGTCTATCATCTGCTTCCCAACATGAAAAAAACACTTGGTTGGGAACCAGTATCACAGTGATGATGACATCATATATGCAGTTGATGACTTTTTTGCCCAACAGGATGAACAGTCTTTGAACAGTCAAATGTCAGTTTACCTGGAAATAATCAATGCAGGTATTAATAAGAAAAGTTGAAATTAATGCATGCAAAAATTCATAACACTTGCATCACTCCATCATTGTCAGCCTATGAACTTTTCAGTCCACCCACATATCATAAAATTTCACTCACACACACTCACACTCACACACACACACGCATATATAAAATAGATCAGATAGATGTTTGTTAAGTCTTTTGGTGTATTTATCTTGGCATTGGATAAGTTGTTTGATGTCAGGTAGAAACTTGTAAAGTGACTTGCTGAAATTGTGTACAATTTTCTGAGTACTTTTCACTATCATTGGTCATTTTTCAATGAAAGAAGATAGAACCTGAGAGATGGTTAGTGGAGTGTTATTCTCTTAACAGTCTAGAATTTGAAATGAATGTGAGTTCATATACTATGATGTTGGAATAGATTATAGCATCGTTGCTTGACTAAATTGATTACGATTGAAAGGCATTTAATAAATGCATGCTGAAATTAAAACAAATTTTATTGATGGTGAGTTGTCGTCATTTGATGTGTGCTGAAAAAGTTTTGGTTTGATCCACAACCCAAAATCTGATTGAATGTCATCATCTTATTTATTATAATAATAATAATAATAAAACAATACAACTTTCAAAGCACTTATTAAAATACATAATAATTACTAGAATTTAACATATTTTAATGTCAGCAGAATTTTATCAAAAAAATTCTCAAAACATAACTTGATCAACAATTTTTAATAAATAAATGTTCAATGGATTTATCTCCAGAGTTTTGCTTTAAAACTGAGCCTCAGAGTCAGACAGCTTGATACAGAAGGTGCTTATCTCCCTTTGATGGAGATATGTCACATGTGTTACATGACGGCCACTTAATGACATAACTCCATACAACGACAAAAGTGCTGGTCATTTTTCAGTTTGAGTTCAGCAACCAAACAGTAAGGTTGCTTTCTTTAGCCTGGGTGCCCCATGGCCTATGCTGAGGCTAAATCTGCCTCTCCTGCAGCTTACAAGTCCATGGTGCCGTTTCCGTTGGAGAATATATCTTTCTCAGATATAGAATGAAACTCCAGCTCACAGGAAAACCCATGACTCACTGTTTCCTGTGTATTACTGGATGTAAAATAAAAAGAGTCTACAATAGAATAGCAAATAGCAAATTACATCTTGAATACACCTGCTGGGTATTAAATTAGAGCAATGGAAAATATGGTACTCAGGTAAACTATTCATTGAGTACCCATGGAACAATGGTTAGCATGGTAATCTTGTAGACTAGCTTTTGAGTAACATAACTATAATAGTGCTATAGGGCATCTACCATAGAGCAGCGAAGAAACATAGTAGCCTTATAGGCTACTCCCTGATTACCTATTATGGTTCTGTAAGATATCTACCATTGAGCAATGGTTAACATGGTAGTGTTGTAAGCCATTCACCATGGACAACTATTATTACCTTGCAGTGTATCTACCATAGAACAGGTAGTATTGCATGTAGTTTATGGAGTACCTGACATATCAAACTTTAGCATAAAATAACTGTTAGCAAGCTGATCACTAAAACCAATTCGCTTGTGTAGTGAACTTGATCCAAATTAGGTCCTTCATATCTGTGATTTGTACAGCTTAGTAAGTGGGGGTTGCCTTAACAAGCTTGTCTATATCTTATGAGTTTGATTCTAACTAGTTGACCTTTTAACGTTTGTTTGGATCAAACAGCTCAAAGATTAATAAATTAATCTATAACAGAGTGCCACTTAAATAATATGCATAGATTAAATGCCATGTGTCCAACAGCTTCGTTTTGTTTAATACCTGTAAAGTATGCATTGTTCTTAGGAAAAGTAGTGAAATTGTCAGCTGTTACTTTCTACATAGAATAAAAATATCTAATTGAAAACGAGGAAGAGAAAAATAATCTCTGACAATGGCACATACAAATTTGATTGATGCTTATTTGCTAAGCTTAATTTGTTTGGCACTGGTCACAACTGAGGTGTCCAATAAGGATCGAACTCACATTGATTCATGGTGAGATCGTTAAGCTTTACTTTTGGCAATAGTCCAGCATTATATGACACTCAGGAATAAATGTATTCAGTGACTACAGCCGTAATGGTCTATGAGACGTTGATTGATAGATAGATAGATAGATAGATAGATAGATAGATAGATATGTTATTTATGGCTTATCAATCCTTTGTTGATTATTTATCGCCAAAGCATGTTTTGGGTTTAAGAACAATTATTTTTTTTTTTGCGTTTGAATAATGCATTAACAATTTTTTGAGAATAACAATGATTTTTTTCTAGATACAAGTGTTCTGCTATTTAACCCGTAGCTGTGGAGGGGTATTCATGCCTTTCCAAAGAGTATTTGCGCGTAATTGAAAGTAATGAAGACGGCTGAAATTCGAAATCGACTCGATTCCGAGTCGCTATCCATTACACTAGCGGCACATCCGGTCTGCGAGAAGAGCTTGAATAATTAATAAATAAATCCCCCAAAACTTGACCACTCAAACGTGTCAAGCGCCCAAACAAGTACTTGTCTGCATGGCACATATAAAGATATTTTACGGTATTCTGAATTAATCTAGTGGTCGGCATTTTGAACATTTTGTTGTGTTTTAAGTTTTTTTTTTTTTTCCTTTTTTAGAATGAGTATCCTACAATTACTTTTATTTGTTAATCACTGTTGAACAACACCCAAATGTGCCAATATGCATTTAATCGGCCAGACATTCATTTCGGTTTTGTATGCAACATCCCCCACCCACACGCCGGGAGTAATTACGATAAATTAATGGAACACCCGTTGCTGATATAACTGAGGTTTTGGCGAGTATACTCATTCGGAACTTTTCTGTTTGATATTTTCCTTTCTCTGACCGAAACTCCAGCCTTAGAATGAAAGCGCAATATATTTGGGTACTTTCTGCAAGCGTCTTCTTGGTGAGTTGACTTCAGTTTAATATTTCATTTTTTTTTTTTTTTTTTTAACGAGCTGATTCTAGATTTATTTTTGTATATATTTTTTGAGCCTGGTAAAATTAAAAATGGCTGATGATTCTTGTTTTAATCGATAGATAGGCTACTTCGTTTTCTGTCTTTCTTTTCAAAAGTAGGCTTCGTTTCTTTTTTTCATTTTAAAAGAAAAGGTTTTTTTTTTTTCTTCTTCGGCTAAAAAAACGAACATTTTATTTCGAGATTAATTATTAGAGATTTCAATCAGTTGAAATCCTAGCTTTCGTGTTACAATCATAATCTATTATTTACTGAATTCTATACTACCTTAAAGTTCAAACGTTTCACATTTGCCAAGTCTGAGATTTTTAAAAAAGTGAGAGGGGGCTGTCGCTTCCATTGCGATTTTGATTCTGGCGTCTGTAACAAGAGAAGCTTAAAATGTTTGGGTTCTACTCCTCTATAGTTTTGCAATGATTGCCTCTGATAACTTTGTTTTTTATTAGCTTCTTTTAAATAAGCTTTGGTAAAACTAAAAGGCAAGAATGAAGAGAATGGAATAAAGAAACGAACTTAATAACATATGGCAGATGATTTGGCTCTAAAGGCAAGAGAAACGCTCGTGTATGTGAATTTTCCCGTGGGTTTTTGGCACACTTTCCAGATAACAGGAAGATCCGAAATAAAGTCCCAAGAAATCTCTAGTAAAGCAGTGTGTGTTAAATAAAAAAAAAAAAAAGATCTTTTTAGAAATCAGTGTTTGAATTCAATTTCGTAAATTGAATTATGTCTGTACGCCAATGAAATACCAGTCATTCAAGTTTTAATTATTTTAACCACATATTACCACCTACTCATTGACAAGTTGAAAACGTCTAAGGAAGCCATGTTCAGTTTTTTTTTTTCTTCTTCAAAAATAATGTCCCCCGGTAGACTTGGCGAGATCTTGTCTTACATTTCTAAGTATCTGCTGCTTTTACATTGTGGCAGTCGTGGATAATGCCCTTCTCGTATAAAAAAAAAAAAAATTTTTATTTAATAATTCTCTATTTATTTATTTATTTTTATTTTTTTTTTATACAAAATTTTCGAGACCTGTAAGACTTCCTCTACCAATTGTAAAAAGAAATAAATACTTGAGTTCCAACAAAAAAATAGTGGCCGTTTATTCTCTTATCACGACATTAACAAAGCAGATACTTGTGACTATAGAAAAAAAAAACTTGAACTTCAATAAATACTGTTACAGGAGCTATAACGAAAGTATTTTGTAGGCAATTCAAAGGCATTCTTATCAAATGGTAAAAAACTTGTTGCGTACACTTAGGTTTTGTATTTACTGTCTGCATGACAAAAAGAAAATGGATAAAATTCCAATCTAATATAAGAATTAAATATGATTATGTGTAAAGGCCATTCGCCTATTGTTACATTCGTTCTAAATTGATTATTCATAATTATGTAAATGGAGCCTAAATTTGTGAACATGGATATTTGTTTCAATTTCAGTTTGGTATATTTGTACAAGTGTATATATCGAATATTATTGTCTCAATTTCACATTAAAATTTGAAATTCCCTGAATTTTCAATGTGAAATTAATTTTTTTTATATGAAACTTTGATTTATTAGTGGGATTTTGTCCACTTTTGGATTTAAGAGGCTGGAGGTTTTTTGGCCTATTATCTTTTTTATTGACTTATAAGTCGCCATTATTGTCTATGAAATAAAAATGTGTTTAAATCTTTTCCTTACCTCAATAAGGTAGGGAGTCCAGTAATTAGGGGGAACTGTTTAATACCAAACTGAACCTAGATTGCGCCGCTCTTTATGCAAGAGTGTGTAAAGTATGAAAACTTAGAAGTTGCAATTTCTTTTTCTCACTAACAGTTGTTACTGTGGTGAGTACGAAATGACTCCCTTTATCCACTCCCTTCAAATTCTGGCGAGCAGAGGAAAAAAGACAAAAACAAACTCGCGAGCCTACGTGAAAATTTCTTTGGACCAATGAAATCATTGTTTCCACAGGAATTAGCTGTTGAGGATAGAAAAAGGGGGGAAAAATAGCGAGCCTGTGCGAAATCATTTTTGATATAAGAAAAAAAATCATGAAGAGTTGATGAGGTTATGTGAAAAATGTTATTTCTGTTGATGCGTTCAGATTTTCGCCAGTGTCAAATTACTCTCTAATGATATTATCGGCCTTAAAAAAGCCCTTTGCATTTCAAAGAACTTTATTTCAACAATCCAAGAAAGCTAAGTATTTCAAACTCTCTTCATTACTTTGTTGAGTGTATGCAGCCATATATCCTTTTTCTGTGAACAACGAACTGTCTTACCTTTTTGTTTTAAACCTATTTGAATATTATTTTTGTGTGAGATCATTTAATCTGTTGTATGAACATTTCCTCTTCATGGCAATTCGTTAAAATTACGGACTTTCTGAATTTTACGAATTTTCTGAATTTTTTTTTTTATAAAACTAGCTACTTGCACAACTTCAAGCGTGTAAATAAATTCCTTATTGTGTTTTTAAATAACCAGTATGTTTCCTCGTTATTACCTGGCTCCATCAACATTCTTGGCGTGGGTAAACCAACTGTTTAACCCTTAAGTCCCACACCACTATATTACAACCGAGTTTCTAGTTTTTGATAAAAGAAACTGTTGTTTCCATACTTTAAAATTATATGCTAACTAAAAAGACCCTCTACTACTTGCATAAAACACGGACACAGTTCATCAACTGTAGATTGAAATTCCCCCTCGTAAAAATGTTCGTTTCTCTAACATATGAACATCAAACCACATAAAAATGTACCTCCATCACACCAAAAATTATTCCTACAGTTTAACAAATCTTGACCAATCACACTTCTTCGCTAATAATTTCTGAACTGACTAATTTAGGTACTGCCCAAAGATCCGCTAAAAAGTAAGTAGACATGCCTCAAACTTAAAAACCAAATTTCATCGTCAAACAAAAGCAAAGAATTTTTTGATTATGAAATTCTTCTTTTATTATTTATTTATTTATTTATTTTTTTTTTTTGTTTAAAACCTTCCAAATTTTGTTTCTATTGCGCCAGCGGGTTCCCATTATGGCAAATTATAGCCTCTTTTTGCGCTGTAAAACACTGATTTGGAAATTGTTGCAAAAACAAAATAAATTGTCGGATTTTAATAATGAAATCTTTTAGGACTTATACCCAAACGTGACATTATCAGAAAATAAGAGTGTTAAACGAAAGACAAAGTATGTAAAATTTAAAAAAATATTATATTGCTGGCTTAGAATATTTTGTTAAATTTTTAAGATTACTAAGTAGTTAAAAAAGAAGTGTTCACATTATATTCAATTGTTATCGTTAGAAAAAAATTCCAAAACATTTTATCGAGAGAGTTACTGTTTAACATCTCAAACTTCTTACACACCCACCTCCATGTAAAAAATATATATATATGATATTTTAAATTAAAAGTAATATTTGTTTCAAATCAGATTAATTTAACTATAAATCAGCTAATATCCCTCAAAGTTTCAGGAATTTTTTTTTTTTTTTTTTTTTTATTTAATAAAATGTAGTACTACGTTGTGATGACAGATTTTTGTCTATGGATTTTTCGCTGATAATATAAGATATTTCGAATCGACTTAAATTTCGTTTGAAATACAGCAAAGTATTTTGCTTATTGGAAATATGAAATTGAATCTATTTGAAAGTAAAATAAAAGAATAAATGGTTGAAGATTTTTCATTTAAATATTTTATTTTTTTAGTGTTAAAAAAAAGTGTGTAAAATATATATATAATAAACCAAGTTTTTTTTTTTTTTTTTTTTTGTAACATTTTAGAAATATGGGTATTTATTTTCCGCTTACTAACCATTTTTTACACCATGTGGAAGTGTCCAATAGACAACTATTTCTCTGAATTTCAGTTCATAATAT
>CAHIKZ030003438.1:0-99252 GCA_903632075.3 Acanthosepion pharaonis
AAAACCAACCCCGTTCCCCTGGAATCAAAAAGCAAAATTTCCCCAAGGCCCATTAATTTGGGAAGGGCCTTTCTTGAGAGGCACCCGATTCGACCCAAATCCCGGGTGGAAAACCAGGTTACTGAGGAAACCCCCGGCGCCCAAACCAAAATTGAAACTCACCCTCCGACATGTCGAGATTGTCACGTAGGGGATCCTTCGCGACCCCTCCACTAGAAGACATAGAAGACCTCCTAGGCTGAGAAAGGTCATTGACCGAGGAACAGCCAACAAGGCTGACCGACACTGCGAAGGAAATCAGATTGATTCTGGGGTTTACGATATGTCTAACCCGCGTGATGGGGGGGACTGATAAAGGAAAGGGAATGCGTCCTCAATAATCGCCGCTACACTGAATTCCCTGTCACGCAGCGGCGTAGAAAGCCAACCTCGAGGCACGTTTGTGGTTTCCAAGTGTGGCATTCCCCGCCCCCAATGACACGGACGTTGTCCAGGACTCATCTGTCGACCTGATTCGCGTCTCCTCCAAAAAATGGGGGAGGCGAGTCGAGCGGCTTCCATGGCGCAAAGAAGGGGGACAATCGAAGGCAACGGAAAGGGGGACCCCGCCCTCCCCTTTTCAGGAAACCCCCTGCCTGGTCGGGCTGATCGCCCTTTCTGTACTTCAAACCAACCCAGCTGGGGTGGGCCCAAAAACGAAGAAGGGGACAGGACCCCCCCAACCGTGGGGCCTGGGAAGTCCCTTCGGGGGCCCCGGGCCCCAGACCCGGGTTAATTTTCCCCCTCTTTCTGGGACCAAGCGCCTTCAGTCCCCCCTAAAGCGCTGGGGACGACACGAAAAGATAAGGCCGGAAAACCGGTTCAGCCCGCCAGGAACGGCGATTCCCCGTACGGGCCCGCAGCCCGTCCTTCAGGCGGCGAAGGGAGGCCCCCAAACATAAAAGGGGCAGGGGTAAACCCGGCCGACCCCAAAGGGAAAAGGCCGCAAACCCAAATTGTCAGCGCGGCCTCTCGTCTTTACCCCAGATCGTGCGGATCAGATGGGTTGTTTTATTTTAAAAAATCCCCCCCAAAACCGGGACCCTTGAAACCCCCCGGGGATTTAAAAAATTTTTAATCTTTTAGATTGGGCCCCGTCTGGCCCCAACACCCTTCCCCTTTTTTAAAAGGTGATCACACCCCAAAAGATCGGGGGGGCCCCCGGGGAACCCAGGAAAAAGAGCAAATCGAAAAATGCGACACCTGGAAAAAGAAACGACCCCACCCCCGGCCCCTGCCGATTCTTCAATGCCGATATAACCCCCTCCATAATTTTTCCCCCCAGCTAGTTTTAAAGCCGGGAAATCGAAATTTTAAAACATTCACGAAGATCAGGTCGGTAACGACCCCCGAAATGCCCCCAAAACCCCCCAAATTCCAACAAAAACCCCCGGGTTCATTCACGTTAAACGACCTCAAACCCCTTCCCAACCCCCATTTCCCCAACCAAATCTGCCCTTCAAAGGGCCCCATGACCCTCTTTCAAGTGTCTATCAAGGCAATTCAATAGGGGTCCCCCAGCCATTCATTAAATGAATAGCTACATAAAGGGTGTTCCAATAACTCGGACCGAATACAAATGTCAATTTGTTTAAACGTCTAATGAATATTTTTCTTTTCCTTTCAGATTTTCCGGAGATAACGGCGATATTATTGTTCATGCATAATTGTTATAACTGGAAATAACATGATTAATAAATAACAGATTAAATAAATCCAGTAAAATCTTCACGAATAAGACTGATTTCTTTACCACTGATTTTGATCCGTCTTAATGAAACATCCTTTACAAAGCTCAAATTAAAAATATTTTTTTTTTAATTAAAGGGTTACTAATATTAAGAACGTCCAATATTTTTTTTAATTCGCTGTGATTTGCCGGGGGGCTACGAAAGTTTCTGAACACGGTATCTATCATTTCGCTTTTTTATTACTCGTGTGTTTAAATAGACAACCCTATTTAATTTTGATAAGTAACCTTTATAATAAAGTTTGAATTAGAATAAAAATGTAGGATCAGATAAATCCATCTATGCCGAAAAAGAAAATTGTTTTGTTTACGTTTCGGATACGGAACTGAGCAGATATGCAACATTCGAGAAAAATGTCTTAGTCGGGTGTGCTTTCCGTAAAATCGGAAATAGAACCATGCGGTTATGACGCACTTTGTAGCCATTCGCTAGGGCATAGAAAGATCAAAAGGTGGTTTCTCATACAATGCGGACAGCAGGGTCGATTCCTGCGGGAGAATACATCTTGAATTGAGATTTATCGACACCAATGCCACACACTAAAGATCAAGTAAATGTTGGCGTCGGTTGAAATACAACTATGCCAATAATTTCAAAAGCATATATATATATATATATATATATATATATATATATATATATATATATATATACAATAAATATTGATATTCGCGGGATAACCATGTACTAGGGCGGCTAACTAATCCTTTATTTCATAGTTCGCTCAGGCACTTTTTGTTTGTTCAATACCTACAGAAACAACCTGTGGTTTTACAACTCTGCAGGAGCATAATGTTAATTTCTGGATAGCCCGTTACTTAGCATGATCAATAATTGGAACAACATAAAGTGACTCAAGCCCTCCTCGGTCACGATGGCTTCGTGCTAACAGATTACTGACGGCGTCCAGGTGTTCCGTTATATATATATATATATATATATATATATATATATATATATATATATATATGTGTGATGTGTGTGTGTGTGTGTGTAGGTATATATATATATATATGTGAATATATATATGTATATATATATATGTATATATATATATATATATGTATATATGGTACGTATATATATATATATGTTCTGACTATATATCCTGGTATATATATATAAATATATATATGTATGTATATATATATATGATGTATGGGGTATTTATATATATGTATTTATATGTATATATATATATATATATATATATATATATATATATCAGCTGTTTTTCCTTGCTTATTGAGAGTTCATCTGATTCAAAAAGGGACACTGATCCATATTTCTGCTAAATCCAAATGTTATTCCAGCACGCACTTATTTAGTCCTAATGATAGTCAAATATGACTTCCTGATTATTATTAAGTACAAAAGAACTGTTAGATCCAATATGGCAAGGATATGAGAATATTCCTGAACTTAGACTGGCAGCAGACCGCCTTGGTTGAAAATTAATTCAGTAAATATATAAAAAATAGGGCATAAGACAAGATGTATATTCTGTTGAAATTATTCAGTTGATACAGTTAGTAGATTTTGACAAACCAAGATGTTTTATTTTTCCGTTCATTTGCCTAACCACATCAATGAGGATAGTGTTGTTAGTAGACAAAAGAAAAACAACGAGAACTGGTTTACAGAATGCAGTGAAAGAAAGCGAGAAGAATGGACGTCCAGACCTCCGTCCAAAATTATTACTGAACTGTTTCGTGCTATGTTGTCTGTTTATATGCTACTGGTGGTCCTGGGGTTGTTGCTGAAGAAAAACATTTGCGATTGGGGTTGTTGGTTCCTGTCTTGCGGGAATACTACCGTGACATGTGAGAGGCGCTGCATGATCCATATACGGTCTTCTAGCAACAAGATACAAATAATCCGAACTATTCTTTTTATTTAAATGGATTCGTCCCTCCAAAAATGAAACGATGTAATTTATATTAATATCTCCAGTGGCAATGCCTATTTGCTGATGGAATCACAGAATCGTTTACTTCGCCACCCAATCGAAAATATCTTTATATTATTTCTTCTTACGTTTAAATGTTAATTCCTTTTATTATTTGCACTTATCTGAATTTTTCGAATATATTTATATTCGGTTTGCATTTGACGTTTTTAAAGTAATTAGGGCCAATTTTTAGCCTCTTTATATTATTTGTTTAAAAAAAATTTAACAAAAGATGAATTTAAATAAAAAAACCCATGAGTGATTATTCGGCGAGATCACCGCTGACTTTGTTAGACCATTTGGAATCCGGCTGAAATTTGAGAGATTTCATGGCAAACAAAAGGACAATTAATGACGCGGCTTATTACGCCGTTTCTTAAAGCCAAATATGAGGAATACGTTTGTCAAACCGATTTTTTTCCACCATCCTAAGAATCATTTTTGAACGCTGTATTTACGCGGACAATCTTTTATTGCTGACCTCTTCGGAAATTCTTTTGGGACCACAGGGAAACGATGGAGGAGGCGTCAAAGACATTAAGGGTTGCTTGTTGACGGTTTTTCCTTGGGGACATTTTCATTTGCAAATGAAGAATTAAATTCAAAATTAAATAATAAAAGAATAATAAAGTGAAAATAAAAAATGGGGAGGGTAAGGATTTAAAAGGAAAAAAAATCAAATTTTGAATTTCTCTTATAATTTATTTTCCTTTTTTTAAATTTATTTTCTTCCCGTACCCGACTCCCCAGAGTTTATCTGTTTATTTTTCGTTTTTTACTTTTTTCGTACGACTTTGTTACTTTGTTTCTGTGTTTTCTTTTAAATATGCTTGTTTATCGTTTTGTTTTAGGGTTGACCGTCTTTTTATCGGCAGCCATATTGTAATATATTTATCGTTTCTTATTTTCTAGTGTTTTCCTTTTCCTTGTATAGCGTATCATTTTTATTGTTTATTTTGTTGTTTTCACTTTTATAGGTCTTTCTGTCTTGTGATTTTTCTGTTTGACTGTTTTAAATTCATTATTTCGCATTTACGCGAACCGTGTCCATTTGTTCTCGTTTGTCGTACGTCCTTTTGTTTTGCGTTTTCTTAAATTTGTTTCGCCTTTAGACGAACCTTGTTTTTTTGTTCGTCTATTTAAACTTTTTGTACGTCTTTCTGTTTTGTGTTTGTCGCCTCGCTTACGGAGGACCTTGTTTATATTGTTTTTATTTTTTGTCGAATTTGTTTTGTATTGATATTATTAATTTTGTTGTCTCGATGTTAAGCGAACCTTGTTTAAAAACTTTTCGTAAGCTTTTCGTAATATTTTATTTTTTATTTGAATCTTGTGAATTTTTCCATAACGTTTAATTCTTTTTTTCCTACCACCCCTCCCCTTCTCTTTACTCCTTTAATAATGGAGGGAAAAAATAAGAAAAGTGCCGTCTTTTCTAATTAAAAAGAAAAAAAACCTGTAATGGCTGATTTTAAGAGATCGGTTAAAAAACGTTTGTTTGCGATTAAAAAACACCCGCCCGATACAGATGACACTGACGAGTACCCTTCGCTGGACGAAAGACACAGTGATAAAATCACTGGAGTCTTTGGGGTTAAATCGTTAAAGGAGCTGGCTATTTCATGTGGGACGTATTGCTACCCACGCCGGAAGGCTGTGTTGCTGCATCAAGTTGATATCTCGTAACTAAAGATATGATTTTTCGTACGAAGGCCGAGGAAGGACCAGAGTCACAATATACGAGATCCCTCCTCAAGTTATCGGGGAACACCTGGCTGCTTTCCTATCGCAGTATGGCGAGACACTAGGCGCTTCCTGCGATAGCCTGAAAGTTGGGTGGAGTTTCGAAATATTGTTAGACCCAAAAGCCTTCCTCTCCATCCCCAACTGTCTGAAAGTAGGGAGCTTGAGACTGCCGGTCATTGTGACCGGCCGTAAACCGGTATGTTGGAAGTGTGGGGAGACTGGTTACCTCTCCTCTTCCTGCACAGAGAAGAAGGGCTCTGGAAGTCAAGTTCCGGTAGACCAAGATCCCCCTCTGACCGCGTCTTTACCTACCGCTTCGCCTGTAATGGGCATATGCCAGCTTCTGGGACCGGTACGTTTAAACCTCTGGTTGGCGCAACATCTAAGGCCACATTCCCCAAACAGCCTTCGCCCGCTACTAGTGCAGTTGTGAAGAAGGGGGAGGGGGAATGGCTGGTTGCTGGTAAGGCCAGAGGCAAGCGCCAGACAGCGGGTCCTCAGTCCCATGAAGCCCCAAGGGGGAAAGGCACACAAAGCCCCACTCCCTCTGGCAACGTTAAGGGCGATGCCCCGACCTCAAAACAACTTTTCAAGGAACAACAGAAAAAGTATGACCCGGGCTATGAAAAAAATGAAAAGACTAAGGAATTAAAAAAAAATTAGACCTGCAGTAACAGACCCTGCCCAAATACTCCTTCAAAGATTAAGATGGCTGGCTACTGGAAATTGATCGCATCATTATTTGGTGAGCAAGATTTCCGGGATCAGCTTTTACTAATGCTACAGCGAGAAATGTCGGGGGCTGTGGTTGGGAATAAGTGGTGGGATTCTTTGAAATCAAAACTTGGGTCTTTTGCTGCTGATTTTAGTTGACGACTCAATAGAGCAGGGTTAACATTAAAAAGTCGTTGAAAAAAGTTGATCGAGCGATAAAATCCCGTGTTAGTGGGGACGTAGCCATTAGCTAAGGCGGAGCTGGCCTCCTTGCTTATCAATCAGGATCAAGCTCTGGTAGTTAGGGCTAGGCTAAAAAAATGTCCTACGAATATGGCCGCTTCATTGTGTGCAGAGGAAGTTCATAGGGCATCTAGTCGGCATATATTATCTCGCAAAACATTTGCCGGACAGAAGCGGATTTGTGACTTTTCAGACTACGAGGGCACTGTTTACCAGAGGAACTTTCCGTGACTACTTTCAGGAGCCCGGTCTGAGATCTGGAATGCACTGATGCGCAGGTCGGCCTGGACAAGACTCCGGGATTAGATGGTTTCCTTATGAAATGTACTTCAGGCAGTCGCCCGTCTTTGTCCCCTTTCTGGCACTGATTTTTCAACAACTGGATGAAGCAGGGTCTATACCTCAACGCTTCACCAGGGATGTGACTCTTGTTGTTCTCAAGAAGAAAGAAGGTGGGGATGGGGTAGATAATTATCGGCCTTTGACGATGTTAAATACAGAGTTGAAGATTTTAGCCAAGGTCTTAGCTGACCGTTTGCAGGTTGTCATCTCTAGTCTGATTGGTCCTGAGCAGACTTGTGCTGTGAAGGGCAGGACTATTCAGGACAACCTTCATTTGGTACGCTTGATCATCGAGCAAGTCGACAGTGATGTCGCGCTGATCAATTTGGATCAGTCCAAGGCTTTCGATAGGATTAACTATCGGTTTCTGGAGGCTGTTCTTTCGGCCGCCGGTTTCGGGCCGGACTTTCGCACTTGGATCCGACTGCAAATGCCTCCCCCGGTGCGCTGGTAGAAGTGAATGGAGTAAGATCGAAACCTTTCATTTTGTCTCGCTCCATTCGTCAAGGATGTCCTCTGTCTCCATTGCTGTCCGTTCTTGCGTTGGAACCTTTCCTGCGCAAGTTGAAGACGAATCCGGTCCTTCGCGGAATTTTTAGGTACTTTTCTCGGCCAATTCTCGCCTATGCTGATGACGTTTCGGTTCTTGTGTCGAGCAGAGCCGAGATTGATGTTAAAGTCAACAAAGAAATCAAAGGGTATGAGATGGTGACAAGGGGACCAAGATCAATCTATTGGCTTGCATTTGGGTTCGTGAAGGAGTTTCTCTTCCGGACCTTTCCTCTGGACGGATGGGCCGGTCAAGATACTCCGGAAATTGGTTCGGTCCCGAGGTCCTCCTGTTGGAAATGAATTGGTCGGAGGTGAGAGAGAAATTTTGGCCTCGCCTCCTTTAAGGCAAGGGCTCTTTCAGTTTATTGAATATTGGCTCTTGCCTTCTTTGGTAACAAAGTCCTTTTTAGTCAGGAGACTCTTAAGGGGTCTGGGAGACGTTGAGACGTCCAGCCTTATTGACCGGATTTTAGATTGAATGGCGAATTCTGGAATATCAGGTAAGAACTTTCCATCCTTAGGGGAGAACGCTCGTGCGAGGATGCCGTTGAAAATTGACCAATCGAATGTCGGATTGCTAAAGTTCCTCTTACGGGCGAATAAGGCCTTGAGTCCAGGTGTTGTCCCGGAAGGCATTATATCAGGTCTTAAGAAACGTTGAGGATCTCTGATAGGCGGCTGATGATTAAGTGGGGCCGTCTGGTGGCGCCAAGAAACTTTGTTCGGCAGGTTTGTTCGGCTGGTTTGGAAAAAATCGCCAAACTGCGTTCGCTGCAGTGGTAAAGGTGGAGACCATAGGTCGCCTTTTTTCAGTGTAGTGTGTAGCTCCGTTGTGCAAGTTTGTTGAAGACATCATGGTTCGCATGCTGCGCGGAAAGTTCTTTGTCCTCGAGGCCAGTTCCGTCTGTAGCAATATAGTACCGCCGTTGACTCAAGGCTGAGCACTATCTGTTCCTTTGCTTACTGGGGGTTATGCGAGTCGTGATATGGACGACGCGACAGAAGGAATTTCATGGGGACGAGAGGTTTACCTCTTCCCAACTGATCTTTTTCTTTAGGCATCAGTTTAAAGTCAAGATCAGGATGAAAAGGAAACGACTTCATCCATTGGAATTTGGCGAAAGATGGGTGAGTCTTGCGCGTTTGCAGAGTGAAAGGTGCTGACTTGGGTGGCATTTTGATGCCGCTTAGAGACTGTCAGAATATTGGAATTGCTGGGTTTGACATAATGGCAACCCTTCATGTGTATAGGTTAGGTTGGTTTTTTTTTTATTTTTTTATTCTTTTTCCACGTAAACTTAGCTAGGATATGTATGCTCATTGGCCTCTTTTTTTTTCTGGCCCTATTTTTTTTTCTTTTTGTTTAATTCCCCATTCCTCCCATCATTAGGTGGTTAGTGATATCAGTTCTCTGGTTGGTGCGGGACGTTTTCGTTTCGAGTGTGTTTTTCGTATTTTTGTTGTTGTGTTTGGATGAGTGTGTGTTTTTGTGAGGTTTTGGTTTGAATGAATGTTTTATATTTTTCAAGTCCTGCATTGATTTCGTGATGTTAACTGATGTTTCTTCCACACAGGGCTGTGTATTTTTTTATTACTAACGCCATTTTGTTTAGTTTCTTGTACATAGTTTTTGTACTATTTGTAAATATTCATTTGGGGTTTTAGATTTTTAAATTGTTATTTTATTCCCTCCCCATGAGACAATGAATTGTATAAATGGGGTCTAGTTAGGACTTCATAGAGACTCTGAGGCATTATGGTGGATATAGTAAGAATGGTATGTAAGAATGAGTTGTTTTGGTGAAAGGAATATTGTTTTGTATGTATGGGTCAGTGTTTGCGGCTAGCTAAGTTTAATGTTAAGACAGAAGATGACCATCCTTTTCCCTTTTCGGCCTTGTGCCATATTTGTATATTTTGTACAATAAATAACGAGAAAAGTTATCGGAAGTCTTTGAGAGATGCCAACAAACTAAACGCGCGCCAGCACACTGACTCAACAACTGCCACTCTTCTCAGCAGCTCAAACAAATCAGAAAGTCTTCTCCGTTGTGAATTACCCAACCAATTTACTAGTGTCTGTGACATTATTCACTACTGAAGTAGTAATTGTATTTAATCAATATTAACATCATACCAGTCGAAGGCACATTTGTTTATGATTTTTAAACAAATTTATAATTGTCGCTAACACATACACACTAGTATTTGAACCCACACAAGTGACATTTCACCTGTTAGAAATCAAGAAGGTTTTTATATATACAAATATTAACTACATGTTTTCATACACCAAATCACTGCATGGTCAACATATTTTTAATTTATCTCACTTATCACATTGGCCCTCAAATCTAAAATTCACTTTCTTTTTGTGTATATCAAACGTATTTGTTATTACATTTGAAATCTATAATAAATGTTGTCAGTTTGATTTCTTCAATTGAATTGCCTTCAAATGTTTTGTTTATTTTTATTTGTTGTGGATGAAATGTTTAACAGGAACGCGCATATTTTTAAGCCTTCAAACAATTACACCTTTGTGATAGACCGAATTGGCTAAAATTCCGCGAAACAATTTTTTAAGTTTTTTTAAATTAATTTTTCAAAATGAAAAAATATTTCTATATACTTTTAATTTAGTTTTTATTTTTAGCTAATAGGTTAAATTTAATATTTCAATAAGCAAAATGTTTGCTGATTTCAGAAATAATAATGGATGCTGTTTTTTTTCTTTAGTTGATTGGCGTCCTTTTTTCAGTCGTCTATCATCACGATACAATTCTCTTTATTAAAAATCTTCCAGAAATAAAATATATTTTCTGCAATTTTATTTAAGTAATATTAGCTGATTTGAAATAAACTGATTTGAAATAAATATTATTTACTTTAAGCAAATATTTCAGAAATGCATGTTTTTAACACAGCACTAATTGTATTTAAGCTGTTTACGTGTTTACAAAAATCGTTTATACAAAAAAAAAAAATCAAAATCAAAATTCTATTAAAAATACTGGTGTTTGATGTTTAAACTTTTCCATTTATGATTAGCAAATGTAATTTTTACTTAATGATATCATTTAAAAGAGTGAAATTAATATATAATTTCAAAAGATAAAACTTAAATTATTCTAATTAATATTTGTAAAATTTTTGGAAATTTTTTAAGAAAAATAGAGAATAAATTTACAAAAGCATTTAAAATCTTTTCTACTTAAATAAAAATGTCATGTTTTTATTCATTGTATTTTTTATTTTACGATTCAGTAAATGGTGTTCCTGATGTCCTTCTAATTACTCTTTTGTATTTCTGCTCATGATTTAAATTCTTTAAGGGATCATCTGAAATATAAAGAAGGTGGAATTTTAATTTCTAGAAATATCATTTTATGGGATCTTAAAAATCTTAATAATAATAAAAATTTTATTTAAACTATTAATAATACTAAAAATACTTATTATAATGGGGAGTATAAATTATTGAAGTCAATGGGTGAAATTTTTGAACCGAAATGTTCAGTTGGTTGAATTTCTGCCTTCATCAGAGGAAGAAAAACGACTTTATAGACGAGGGGCGCAATTTCGAATGGGGGAAAGAATTTATTTTCCAAAAAAAGCCCGTTTATACGTGTTTATGGGCAGAAAAATTAATTTTTTTTGAGAACCCACAATGAATAAACGATATATATGTAACATGATGCCCCATTTTTTTCATGGTGGTGGTGGTTGGTGACTGAATATCGTCAGTCAGTCGCTCAAGTGATTGAACAATGATCGGTTGAACTCTCTGCCTTCGGGCAATTGGAACCCGAAAAAATATTACGCCAACTTCAAAATCATTTCTTCTTCAATCATTTCTAATTTTAAACATTACCATTGAACCCGTTTATACGGGTTCTTAAAATTTATTTTTGGCCGATATAACAATAAATAAAATATCGACCTTATGAAAAAACTTTCATTCAGGGGGTAAAGTGAAAGTCAGTAGTTCGTCGAGTCAAGAGTCGAGTCAGAAGCAGTCCGAAACAGAGTCGCGTTCAGACAATTACTGCAAGACATTGGAATAGTGATACTGGTCGAGACTACATTGTTCTCTCTACTAAACCTGATTGTTCATACTAACACTTCTACTTCTCTGTATATATTCCTGTTTGTAATATATCTGTGTTATTCCATACCTGTGTTCGAGTTCTTCTTTATTGGTTCTACCTTGGACTATCACCGTGGTACAAGGAACCGGACCATAACAAGTGGCGACGAAGATTCGAATTCATTCGGTGGAAGAAAAAAAAAATTCGTTCGTCACAGTATAACAAGTAGAGACGAGGAATCCAACTCTTTACGCGGAGAACATACCTTTTTTGCTATCCGTCGCGAATAACAAGTGGCGACGAAGAAACCCTAAAACGGTAATACGAAACTAATTCCCAAAAATTTCTTTTTTTTATATCAAATTTTCACTGACAAAAAAGGTCTTTTTTTTTTTTTTTTTGTTGTACTTGAGGCTAAGAATATCAGGTTACGTTTAAAAAAAAATACAAATTTAACATGGAAGATTTTAAGTCAACCATTATGGAACTTATCAAAATCCAATTTGAACAGCAACAAAGGTACGAACAGAAACATCTGGAATTGCAAGAATTATTTGTTACGTGCAATGACAAAAAGGAAAAAAAATCCGAGAACGAAACAGTTCTCTCACAAGACGCTATTTGGAGTAATATCGAAGATTTCAAATACTCACCCGACGAAGATAAAATTTTTTGCAAATTACTTCCGAAGGTACGAAGATCTATATGATTTTGACTGCAAAAGATTGGTCAGACGCACGTAAAGTACGCCTATTACTAAGAAAATTAGGCACAGGCGAATATACCAAATTCGTAGATTATATCCTTCCCAGAAAAACAAGCGAGTTAACGTTCAAAGAATCCATAAAACTGCTAACGGAACTTTTTCAGCCATAATACTTCACTATTCCATAAAAGATGGAAATGCTTGAACCTTACAAAAAAGGATTAGCGAAGATTACATAAATTTCGCATCCATTGTTAACAAATATTGTGACGACTTCAAATTATCGGAACTCAGCGCGGACAATTTCAAATGCTTAATTTACGTCCAAGGCCTGGTTTCAACCAAAGACGCGGAAATGAGACGCAGAATACTTACTAAATTGGAGAGTGAACAAGATCTGACACTTCAAAAACTAGCCGAAGACTGCCAGAGATGCATCAGTGTGAAGAAAGACTCAAAAAGACATAGAACAAGCTGGCATAGCACACGTACGCAAAGTACGAAGGCAAACAAATTTTCCCTCCTCACAAACAAACCGAACCGATTTTCCCGCCTCAAGAACATGACAAAACAAAATTTTCTAATTATAATCAATATAAAAAAACTACCACCCAGTCCATGCTATCGTTGTGGGTCTTGGCATTGGGTTTAAAGACTGATTTACATATCGTTTTAAAACTTGTCTATCAAAAAAAAAAAAAATTGGCCACAAAAGTTCTCATTGTTGGTATAGAAAAAAAAAAAAAAAGCAGAATAAGAATTACGAGGACTGATCAAGCAGATGAGACTAATATAAGAAAATATGTACAAGTTGAAATGTAAAACAGAAAAGTTAGGTTACATCTGGATTCTGACTCAGATTTAACTATCATAAATCTACAAACATGGAGAAAACTGAACAAACCTGTCATGTTAAAAATGGATAAAACTGCTAGATCAGTTACGGGAAGAAAGATAAAATTCGAGGGTGAAGCAATTACAAACATAACATTTAATGGAATGACAAAAAAAACTAAAAATGTACGTCTTAAGAAATACCGAAAACCTATTCGGAACAGACTGGATGCAAAAATTGAATTGTGGGATTTACCTATTAGTACGTACTGCCAAAATGTAAAAAAGCTTATCAAACCGAGGCAGACAAATTAAAAGGAAAACTAAAAAGAGTTTCCCCGAAGTATTTTCAGCAGGTCTCGGAAGATGTAAGAAAAAATGGCAGCTAATATCGAAATAAAGGAAAACGTTCAACCTGTTTTCAAGAAAAAAAGCGTACCGTTTGCGTCAATAGAAAAAATTGACCAAGAATTAACTAGACTCGAAAAAACGGGCATATTAAAAAAAGTATAGAATTCACCGACGGTCTACGTAAAAAAAGAAATCAGGAGAAATTCGAGTTTGTTTTGAAAGGTTTGAACGCAGCAATAAAAAATACCACTATCCTCTACCCAGTCCAGAAAAAGTATTCACTAAATTAAATGGCGGAAAATATTTTTTAAAAATTGATTTAAGTGAGGCGTACCTGCAAATTCAGTCGATGAAGAAAGTTCAAAACTTCTATGCATAAAACGCACAAGGATTGTACAGATACCAAAGACTACCATTTGGAATTAAGGTCCGTCGGCTATATTCAAAACAAGATACGATGCTTGCCGGACTAGACTACACAATTGCATACCTGGATGACGTATTGATTAATAAAGAAAGCATTGAACAACACTGGCAACATGTACAAAATAAGAGAATTCAAAGCTATGGATTCAAAGTAAAAAAAAATGTTTATCGAAAAAAATAACTTTTAAAAGAACGAAGACCTGAAAGGTCTATTAATAAAAAAAAAATTTTTAAAACAAATAGTCCCAATTTGTAATAACCAAAAATTTTTCAAAGAAGACACTTAAACCAAATAAAAGGATTTTAAGGAAAGTGTCGTTTTAAAAATTATTTATAAAAACAAAACTCAATTTTATAATCCCTTCAAAAGTTTTTCTTGTATTTGGACAAAAAAAAGAAGAAGAATGACAAACGTAAATTTAAAAGGAGGAAGACCGTTACAGGATGTTAACGGTCCATTTTCAAAAAGAGTCAGAAACGGTCCGAATTGGACAAATTTTTTTCGATATTTCTGATATAAAAGACTATCAAAAAATAAAAAAAGAAAAATAACACTTCTACAAAAAGAAAATAAGAAAATGAATCCAAAAAAAAAATGATAGTTAAAAATTAGTTATGGAAAAAAAATGGACCTTAAAAAAAGCAAAGGTTCGGAAAATATGGTGTTATGGGATCTTACCCATAATAATAATAATGGACTATTCCATACTTAATAAATACTGCGCCTCAGGAGTAAGCAAGGTGAGTCAGTAGTTCAAGTCGAGTCAAGAGTCGAGTCAGAGGCAGTCCAGAAACAGAGTCGCGTTCAGACAATTAAACAAGACATTGGAATAGTGATACTGGTCGAGACTACATTGTTCTCTCTACTAAACCTGATTGTTCATACTAACACTTCTACTTCTCTGTATATATTCCTGTTTGTAATATATCGTGTTATTCCATATCTGTGTTCGAGTTCTTCTTTATTGGTTCTACCTTGGACTATCACATTTAATTTACATAGAAAAAAAGCTAATCATGTGGACAATTGTTTGATTTTTGAGAATTTAAATAAAATTTTGTAAAAAAAAATAAGGCCATTTTCAAGATTAATTTAACTTTAGATTAGGAAACATTAAGATTGCAGAAAAAGAAAAAGCAAAAGACATTGTTACTTACATAAAATATGTATTTAACAAGTTTGTACAATATCAAACAACGATGTGAAAAAAAACATGCATTTAAGTAAGAAAAGGTAAAACAGAAATCAAAGGTGAAGATAGTTGTCTCTCTTTATCTGTTATTTTAAATTTCAAGGTTCACTGGAATAATGAACATGAGAGTCTCTTATAATGACTGTTCTTAAACGATTTTCAATATCCGTGTGTGAAGAAAATATTATGTGAGTATATACAAAGGTAAGTTCAAATGTGAGTATTTCGCGTTTGAATGAGAAGGTTGGCGCATGGTTTCAACTGAGATGGATTCGTATTCGTTTGACGGCCGAATTCTCACTAATTAGCTAAGAAAAATTCTTGTTGCAAACGATGGGGAAAGGCGCTGTTAAAATTGCAATAATAAAAATTACGTAAAGGGTTTTTTGATCGAAACAAGAATAACAAAGGCGAGGATTTCAAAATTTAAGAGAAAATTTTATTTAATAATCTTAAAAAAAGTATGTACAGGAAATTGAAGTTGTTAGGACGTGAAATCGGAGTGTACCAGTCGAAGGGTTGTTTGTTTTGGTTCAGGGCGGCAGCTCAGAAGCAGGCAGATGGAAAATGTTGCATCCGAGGTCCAGATTGATTTTTGGATGTTCACTTAAAAGAGGACCGCGTCGATGTTCACAAATAGAACTGTAGTTTGTAATTTTTTTAAATGCTGCTGAGTTTGGCTTGGCCTGCTGCTGAGTTTAGCTTGGCCTGCTGCTGCTGAGTTTGGATTGGCCTGCTGATGCTGCTGAGTTGGCAACAAGACTGGAAGCGGCTGGCTTCACTGGTGGAGACGGTGGCTGCAGCTAGGTTTGGCTTCTTCAGTGGTCAGCGACGAGGGCCAGCCAGGTTAAGATGAGAGGGGGAGGGGAGCGCGTCGCTCTACCCCGAAGCCGTCTTATTTGGTGGAAGAAATCGGCTGTATTTATTTTGGCCGCGGTTAGCATTGTTGCCTGGTTAACAGTATCTTTTGGTTGTCTACTAAAAATTGACTTCCACATTTTGAATGTACACATGGGATTCATTTGGACACCATGCGTATATAAATTAGTTTTTGGTCATAATTTTTAGTTGTGTATGTTTATGTTTCGTTTTATTTTGCTTTTTTGTGTTTCAATTTCTGAAAACCGGAAATTAACGGCATTCGGTCTGTTTTCGGAGGTTACGCTTTCAGATGTTTGAGTTGCCGGCAGTAACTTCCGGCCGGGAACGATATTTTTGCTTAAATAAGTGACTATAGGCTCCAGATCGCTACGCGGGAAGAATTATTCTTCACGTGCAGACGATCTGATTGGTTGGCATAGACCAATCAGCGAACGAGCTTTGGGGAGACCTAAAGCTTCTGTGATCCGTTTCTTCCAAAAGTGCACAAAACTGGCTACAGCGATTACAAAATTGTCGCATTGCTGCGACTTGTAAATTGTCTATAATAACGTAGTGGTGATTAATTAACCAATGAATGCTTGGCGTTGTATGTGATTTGTATTTGTATGTATGTATGTATGTTCGTGCGTGATAGACTTGCACAGGCACGTTTATTCATGTTTTCCCCTTTTTCTTTTCTCATAATAGCAGCAGTAACAAGAATAAAAAAAATCTTTCCCCCTAATCTGGAACTCACGTAGTGTAATATAACTATTCATAGGAGAGTGGTAAAGTAAGTAGGCCTGACACAGAACAAAACAGATTTCTTTTGGAAAAAAATCTTTCAAAATTGGAGATGATCATCTTTCCTTTTTAACAACGAACCACATATTGATACATGTGCAATAAGGAAGGCTGGTGGAAAATTTGTTTTAAAGAGTTTAGTAAGCTTATCGTACAAAACGTGAGTAAACGCGTTAGTATTGCAACTACTTGCCAACCGTGGATAAATACCTGTTGGTGAGGTAAAGAAAGATAATTTTATTTGAATTTATAAAAATTGTCTCCCTTTAATAAAAGTGTTGTTTCCCTTAAATTGTTTTCATTATTAAACAATAACAAAAATATAGAGTTGAGTTGTTAAAATAAAATAAAAAATTATATTAAAATATACAAACAAGTCCAATATAAATTACAGTTTTTTTTTTACATAATTTCAACTATCAAAGAATTTAATGACTTGTATAAATGCAAACAATGATTTAAAATTATTTAAAATTCAATTTTTTATTTATTCATTTAAAGATGGCTGCACTGTTTCCTACGTAACGGAAAGCACAAAATTTGCTATTTCTGATTCTGGAATAATAATAATAATAATAAAAACGTGTAAATCATTACCTACAGTCATATTTTATCTTCTTTTTTTGTTGTTAGGAAAGGAGATAGAGAAACCACTTGTGGTTTTCTTCAGAGGTCTAGGCTTTTATTGTGATACCCCATTATTCCAAATGGAAGAAAACGAGACAGGAAAGTTTGTGTTACGCCAAGTTCAAGTTTGGAGGGTTAGAAAATCAGCACCCAAAATACTTTCTTTTTTATATGGTCTACGACTTCGGATTCTGTCATCAGAATGTAGTAAAATTAAAAAAGTATATAACAATTATGTACCACCAAAGTGGATGCTTTTTAAAAAAAAATGAAAGCAGAAATTTGCTACCCCGTTTTAAAATGTTTGCCAAAAATTAGGGAATTATCAGATTCAAACGAAATTTTCAGGATTTATTCATTAATGAATGAAATTTTTACTGAACGTTATTTTATTAAAAAGAAAAAATAAGTTATCTTTCGATATTTCATATGTACTTTTTAATTGGGTGGAGGATGCTCATTTCAATTTTTTGAACAGAAAAAAATCTACACAATATCTATTTTTAAAAAATAGCTTGTAATTTTTCAAGGAGATTTTAAAATTCATCTCGTTGCTGTTCGACATAAGAGATGTTTTTAATCGACATGTTTGAAGATTTCAAAAACGTAAAGTTTAATCATTGAAAATGGCATTCATTTAAAGTTTGCTACCATTTTCGTGTGTGAACCATTTTTAAAAGAATTTTATTTTTTCTTTTAGCAACTGTAAGATTATTATTTGTATGGATGTACAAAAAGGAATTAATTCTGATATCTCTCTTTCTTTAACTGACTACTATTCACTATCGGAAGAGTAATCCAATTTTATAACTTCTGTTCAGTCAGTTTTATTGAAAGTGGAATCTTCCACATTAGCCTTTCACCCCCTTCAGAAAGGTGTATTCTTCCTTAAAAAAGCCTTCATCAATCATCACTTCGTTTCTGTAAATTCAATCTTCTATTGGTTAAGAAACACTAAATTGTAGCAAAGTCGAAACAAATCCTTTTTCCCGCCGAGCTCTCTGGAGCCGATTTTGCTACACAAAAGTGTATAAAAACAACCGCATGACTCAATTCAGTCAGTCAGTCATCAAGTTTCAAGATTGCTATCAAACTCTACGCGTGTCAATTCACTGACTCACACCTCACTTCAAAATTCTCAACAAACTCAACACAGCACTCAATCAACCATTTTCCGCGTGGTAATCGACATCTACAATTGACTTAAAAAGTGAACGTTTTCACTACACAAAAAGTAATTGTACACTTCATCAATTTAGCCTATCACAACTTTAATTCTAACTCATAAATAACACACGCACACACACTAACAATTGAATGAACACATTTAATATCTTTCTCCGCAGAAACAAAATTATTTTAATTTCCCTAACAATCCAAAAGCATCAACATTTATTAACCACATTTCTGCATGAACATCCTTCATAACATTATTTCAATTATCACATCAACAAATATTCTGTTTATCCTTGCATATTTATTGTATCCATAAAAATCTCTTTATTGTTGGATTTCTAACCACTCTAATTTCTTGCAGAATGCAGATTGTCCTTATATTCTTTGTTTAATCTACGTGTTGTGGAATAATGCAATTATAAGCACGCACAATTTCCGTCTTACAAAAATTTACCTTCTGATACATTTTCACTCAGCATACAACCCGCAACAAAAGCACTGTTTTCCGATCCATCAGAACGGGTTTTTTTTTTATTGTGGGTTTTGGTTTTCCTGCATTTGTTTACAGATTCTTGTATACAAGAACCAATGTTCCTTTTTTTTAGGTTTTTATTTAAACAAATCTTAGTTTTACTTTTTCCTGCCGAATTTGATTCTTCTCGCCATCAAGAAAATTTTCATAATTACGACGTAACTATTTCATTCGCATTTAAATACTACTGTAATTTTGATAAAATTTACTCCTAGAATAATATTATTTTTTCTTCTCACATTAATGCCAATTACATTTACCTTACGCTATATTTTTGTTTTCGTAGCGCCTTAATGTCTTCAAATCAAGGCGATCTATAACTCAGGCCTGACAACCATGTAACTGGGGTCCACGACTGGGGGCAAACATTTGGAGACTTAAATTACTACTAAATAACAATTTCAGACAATATTTTTAGCAAGGAACTTGTTAGTAATGTCCAGTAATTGGTTAATCAGCAACTTGAAGTGGGGTAGTTGTATTTAATTAACGTTGGTTATTAATCGTAGATTGAATTAGGCTGCGTGTTAAACTTAACTATCTTCACACATTAAATTTGTTCTTCAACGAAAATGCAAAACAATAAAATGATAAATGAGCGGATGTTGACAGCTCGACGACCCAAAGCAGACTGCGTAAATACATTTTCTGCGCATAGGCTCCACGCATGCATCCGCTTTAACCAAAATAAATCTAACAATTTATTGACCAGTCAGAGTCACTCTCGCTCCAAAAACTGAACGACGGCTATATATTCTCTAATTCAAACAAACCTGAGAGAGACCAGCTTCGACGTCAACACCGGCAAGCTGAGGGACGCGACACAAACTGGTCTTCATGTCAACACCGACGCGCTGTGAGAGAAGCACCACTTACAACGACAGCCATCAGCAATGTCTATTTCACTTCTAATTTCACCATTCTCCCCACCCGTTACCTTAGAAACAGCATCAGATAGAAGTTATTAGTTTTGTATATATGTTTAGAATTCTATCTTTAATTAATTTTGAAACATGGATGTATTTCAACAAATGTTGCTGTTTTCGAAATAATGTCAATATAAATATCTTTATGCTTAAAAGTCTATACAAAAGTAGGCTCGTCATCCAATCAGTGGCTAGTATTAATTTAAAACTGTATAGCGCATGCGCATTATTTAGAATACTAACGATTCTAACCTTCTTTGGGAAACCATGTGACCCAAGAATGTATTAAAACTAAAGCGCGCGAATCATGCGCCAGAGATACCAAAAGCTTCCAACAGGAAACCTGAAACTTTTCACGAGAATTGTAGCCGAATACAGTGAAGCCAAACAAACCTTTCTCAAATACTGCATCAGAAATTTCAATGCTCACTATGAGAAAGAAGCTGCATCTACTCTTGTAAAAACTGCACATGTAATGTACTAAAAAAACAACTTTTTTCTCACACACTCACTCAATTTCAAATTACAACCTTTTCTAAAAAAATACCTGACACATTTCCCAAAAAGTAATATCAAGTGATAATTCTATTTCAGTAACAAATTTCTCATCTTGCAAGCTCGCATACCAGACTCACAACATTTGTTAAATTCATTCATTCTCGAATTTATTATTTTAAATTCTATTTCTTAATATGCGATGTAATTGTAACGAATATACAAAAAAGGATCTCTCTGCGAAGCCATTCACAGTTAAAGGCAGATAACTTTGTTCGTTTTATAAAAATATTCTTGCGAACGAAATTTACTGATTTTTTAAAAAGAACAGTATTTTACAATTTAAAAACTGACTTACAAAAAAGAAACAAATCAAAACATCCAATCTTACATTGACTGAAATGTTCCGGACAAAAAGACAGTTTCGTGTAATATTCACTGTCACAGAAATTATTATAAACGATACCTTTTAAAAGAAACTTTCCTGAAAGCAAACAGAAAAACAGAAAAAAATCCAAAAGATACAATCTCTCTGAATTTTATTTCAGCAACAACAAATGTAAATTTCTGTATATAAATTCAAATATCTCTTTCTCATATGATATACACAAGAGTCTTTTTGTCACTTATTGAGATTAAATTTCGTTGTTCGCCTGGCACAAGGTCATTACCTTGTGCCAGGCGAACAACGAAATTTAAATGTTTCTTGAGTTTTCTTCACGCAGACTAATCAGCTATAATTAACTAAAAATGATAAAAAGCCTTCTGATAATATTTTTTTAAATCAATACTCTTATACATTTATTTATCCATATTTTTTACTTGAATTTACGTTTGCCGAGGCGGAGAAGGAATTAAGCTCCACAACAGTAACGACAACAAGAAGGTTCTGTCTTCCAGGTTACCCATTTCCGCCTCCACAGCAAATGTTAAGCAAAAAAACATTAGAAAGAAATGCAAGCAAACAAAAGATGTATGACTCAATGAGAAGCATTTTGAGATAGAAACACTACAAACATGGACACAGCAAACATGTATACACAGATAAAAAAAAAATAACAATACCGAAAACACGCTCCTCGACAGTATGCAAAAAATCTAGAGACGGAATGCTTATAATAGAAAAAGAAAATATACGACAAAGATGGAATGTATACATTGGTGAACAACAGCGTGGGAGAGAAACCTACAGTACATAATAATAATTTCTTGTGCCAGATCATCCATTCTTGGTAATGGATAAGCATCTCTAATCTGGTAAATCTATTAATTGTCCTATTGTAATCGACTACAAGTCTCTTTCTTTGACGTTCATTCGTTACTATTAAAATTTGAGCCATCCAAGGGGATGTACTTTCCTCAATTACACCCTTCTGAATCATTTTCTCAATCCCAGTCTCTATGAAACGCCTGCCATCCTCTCCAAATCTTTTAGATTTAGTTGTAATAGGTTTACAGTCTGGATCAATGTTGGCGAATAAAGATAGTGTGTCCACTAACGCAGAGGGTACGCTACAGGAGATAAGATGAGAGATTACGAAATCTTTCTTAGAGCCACCGAATGCAAAAGATATGGTGGAATGTTGTGACACGGAATCTTGGCCAAGAATAATATCTGAGCAGAGGTCGGGTAGAACTGAAAGTTTTACATTTGGATACCACTCACCTAGTACGTTTAAGTCCACTGTATACTGTCCTTTGATAGAGGCATTAAGTGATGATGACGCCATGGATACGTTAACAGTAGCAGGTTTCATCTGTAATCTGTTTCCACACATAACCGTGAGAGATAAAGGATCCTGAGCTCCCCGTATCCATTAGGGCCGTACTGGCGCCATATTTTCCGACTAACACGTATAATGCAGCCTGATTTATGGATTCTAAGGAAGCGGATGTAGTATTTGATTTTATCAACATTGTCGCAAGTCTGTGAGAGCTTGTTGCAGCAGATGTTATTTTTGGGTTCGAACGACACATTTTTGAGAAATGGCCTTCTTTTTTACATTTGAAACAAGTAGCATTTCTTGCTGTACATGCGCTTCTGTTATGACGAGATCCTCCACAGAAGAAACACCTAGACTTGGTATTAGCCGAGGCTGCACAACATGTATTAACAGGATCCGGTGACTGGACACTGGTACTGGCCTTTTCCCGAGAATCTGCACCTACAGTTGGTGTTTGAGGGTACGTGTATGCTTCTGAATTTTTCTGAGCTTGGTCAATGGCTATATTTAAATGCAATGTCTTATTTTCGACTAGCCCTTGTCGAATAATGTTCGAACGTAAACCGATGATAAATGCATCTCTAACGCAGTCGTCACGGTTTTGTGTTACATTCTTTCGCTAGTAACTGTAGTCTATGTACGTATTTATCAATATTTTTCTCCTCTTTTAGCAGCAAGTGGTAAGTAAATACCGGGCGAAAACTTCGTTCGTAGGTTTTACATACAGTTCTTTCAGACGGTTAACAGCAGTATCAAAAGTATTATATTCCGCAATGTATTCATATACATCTGAGGAAATACAATTGATCAGGGTATCAAGTTTATATAAGTCGGTATGGATGTTAGGGTTAATAATTTTGCATAGGAACGACGAGAAGCTTCGAAACCAGTGGTTATTTGTCAATGGTGTATTAGGAGGGGGTGTCCAAACGTTCCGGTTTCAAGTGTTTATTCATACTGTCGAATTTGTTTCGTTAAATAAATTGAAATTGTAGCGGACCCCCTGGAAGGGGCGCGATATGAAAGCGCGGCCCGAGCGCCCCCGTATCGCAAAAGGTGATGAGGTCACAAGAGGCCCGCTAACATTTCTCGTATCGAAGACGTTAAATCTGACAAGGTGAAACAACACAGACGACAGAACGAGGATATGTAGGATTAATACGAATTCATTAGAAGGAGTAATGGTGGTCGAACTGTAGACGTTCCGGTCGGGTCGACGGTTGGAGCCGAGATGCTGACGTTCCGGTCGTGTCGACGGTTGGAGTCGAGATGCTGACGTTCCGGTCGTGTCGACGGTTGGAGTCGAGATGCTGACGTTCCGGTCGGGTCGACGGTTGGAGTCGAGATGCTGACGTTCCGGTCGGGTCGACGGTTGGACGCTGGTCGAGGTCGGTGCCGAAACCTCCCGTAGTTATTACAACAGATAGTATATGGGGAAGGTTGGTTGGTCGTCTCAGATGATCGCTGCTGGTCGTTACAGATGATCGCTCGTCTGGTTTCCAACTGAACGTGTCGGGAAGGAACGAGGAGCTGGCGTTGCGATGTTGTTGGGCATATCGAATATCCAGTGCTGGCGTTGCGTGTCTGCTGGTCGAGTCCGATATCGAAACCTCCCGTAATAATCATATCCGTAGTATACGGGAAAGGTTATGGACGACGGGCGGGCAGCCAGTAGGGACGGATATGCCGAGAGTCGAACATGGGCAAGGAGCCAGAAGTAAAGAGGCGAAGTAAAGAGAGAAAGAAAGGTTGTTTCCAACTATCGTCAAGTTGGCAGACAAAAAAAAATGGGAGCGTAACTTAATACGCAGCCCTGGTCGACGTCCTGGCCACGAAAGCCAGGAGCCTGCGTACCGACCGTTCAGTCGCCGACCCCCGAATTCAGCGAGAAGTCGCTGTATTATGGTACGGGAGACTAGCAACAGAATTGGTATAGCTAATACTGTAAAATCTATCTACAAAATGAGTTGAGATTTACAACGCGAAAACTAAGGCTTAAAAAATGTTTAGGGGTACATTACGACTAGGTTCGTAATACAACTGAACTAAAAAGGTAATTAGCTAGTCTCTACCACGTAATTAGCAGCATGTAGGGAACACGATTGAAAGGTCAAGGTCGAAATGACCTGTTCTCTTCCGGTTTAGGGAGCGGCCAAAGGCGGCCGCGACAAAATGAGCTGATACGACTGGTATTCCTTAACAAGGATTTATTTAACGAAATATTCCATGACTAAGTAATTCGTCAACTGACAAAAACGCCAAGGGCAGATAAGTATAGTACAAGCACATAACTATACTTATCATTAAGATTCTAACGAATACAGTTCGTTAATAGAATTAAACCTGAAATAGGGCAAGAACAATGTGGTTTCGTTAAAGTGATTGAAACAAGAAAGGCTATCTTATGTTCGGAATGCTATCCCTACAATGCGAGTAATACAAATGCAGAAATCCTATATCTAACACACAAAACCTCTAATAAAGTAAATCACAAAGATCTCACTTGAAATGCTTCGAAAGGTTGATTTATACGTGCAAAATAATCTTAACATAAAATACACAGATGGCACTATGTTGATAGCAAACTCAGAACCATAATAAATAAAAGAAAGCGATAAGAATGACTATTATTACCTGTAAGAAGACAGAATACGGGGTTATAGGCAAAAGAGACTGTGGAATAATCCACGTTACCTTTTCACCCCTTTGCAGAACAATCCATTCTTACACCCACACACCTGTTTCCAATCAAAACACTAGTTCTGACAAATTCAATTTCTCATTGGCTAACAGCCTAAAAAAAACTGAGTATGCACGTGAAAAATGCCTTTTGTGCTCAAATGTGTTTGAGCCTATTTTTCCTTTCCAGAACCTATAAAAGAAAGAAATTCGAAACAACTTACCAGTCAGAATTCCACACTCAGAGAGATGCCAACCAATTCCACGCCAGTTTAAACTTTGACTTTCCCTGCGCAAATTAACCTCTGACTCAACAACCTTTTGGCATACTCAATCTCTCTTTTAAACAAACTTCTCAAAAGTTCATTTACTTTACTTGAGAAAGT
The DNA here is from genome assembly GCA_903632075.3 of Acanthosepion pharaonis. Lineage (NCBI taxonomy): Eukaryota > Metazoa > Mollusca > Cephalopoda > Sepiida > Sepiidae > Acanthosepion > Acanthosepion pharaonis. The sequence goes on from CAHIKZ030003438.1 coordinate 25,150, forward strand.
GAAATATATATTCACTACATATTAGTAACGGTAACAAACATAACTTTTAACAATTAACAGTTCAAGGTACGCAACTTCGTACAACTTAAGAATATTTTACATAACACTCGTATACACACACTAACATTTGAACTGTAAAATCGAACACTTTTGTACGTTGAACAGCAAACTGTTTAATTCTTACAACGAATCATCAAAACACTGTTTTAAGCATTCAAACATACTCAACAACAAACTACATGTCTTATTACATCAATATACAACAAACCACCAATTCATAACTCATTTGTATATATTTAAATTGTATATAAATTACCGTATTGTTGTGTATTTTACTTGTCTTTGTTTTTAACTCTGCTTTGCATGACCTGTTCTAAATATTCGTTTATTATTTGTTGTGGATGAATGTTAACGAATACGCCACCTAAAAAATTCCTTCTGATATAACCAAAAACACATTCACTAATCCCCAACAAGACCACCCAACTGTTAGACTAGAGTAAACTGTGGATACAGTTATCTCCCTTTCTAAAGGACGCTTTAAAAAAGGGGAATAATTCTATATTTCCTTTATTTTTTCTGCTGTATATTCAGTTGATAAATAAACTTTATACGCTGTAGACCTCGCGTTTCATTCTACTTTCCTATTTAATTTTTGTCTCTATACTATGTCGATTACCACTGCAACCTAACAAGCTATGGGCACAACTCAACACTAATTATAAGAAATTTAAGCTGCTTGAGCGTTGGGCTCTTGCTTAATTTTTGAATTTCAAAAATATTTTTGGTACATTTCGATTTGTGGTAAAACAGCTGCGTTTATTTTTCATCCAGAACCAATCAAAAGGTTTCCCTCCAAATTTCGAAAAGTGAATTTGGAGCCTACCCGTAGGTTATAAAAGATAATTCAGTGAGTCAACGAACATCTGTTGCTGGAACCCAGGTCGATCCGATCCAGAAAGAAAAACAATACAGAAGAAATTTGATAACCACCAGACGAGAATTGAGAGGAACATCAAAGTCGCTCCTTCATCAAGGAAAAAATCTTCGGATAGTGTTATTGTTCTATTTTTCGCTGTTAACACGAACTTTGCTTCGAAAATTGTACCAATTCTTTGAAAACTATTCAGAGAAGTATTTTCTCCTTTTCTACATTTTATATGTAGTTTTCTTTTATGCAGCATTATAATTTTTATTTTAAAAGGGTATATTTTATTTACATAGATAATTTACATACATGTTATTGACTATCATTTGACTCATAATGCACTTAATTTGTGTAATTCCTTCATTATTTTGTGTGTTAACAATAAATTTCTCCTTGGTTTTCAAATTCGGCTCGAGTCGTCTGTCTTTGTTGTGTGCCCATATAAATTAAATGTTACCTCAAACATTTGTTTGAACTATATATATATATATATATATATATATATATTGCCAAATAAAAACTTTCTTTACAATATGTGACCTATGTTTTGGGGATATCAGAATCAAGCAAGTACAGTAGTTTAATTATGTTGGTAGTACAGTAACCAACGACGGAAAATATAACACATAAATTCGAAAACTCAGAGGAATAGCAAAAGATTCATTTCAGAACTAAGCAAAGTATTAAGTGTTGTGGTAGGATCCACCTAACTTGCATAGTGGAGTACCGACCATATAAATATGGTTGGTACCGGGAAAAGAGGAAGGAATCAAGAGATTCAACCAGAGACTCTGCCCGACTGCGACTCAGTCAACACATTCTCCAGGAACGGTCTTACCAGGAATATACAAAAGACTATATGTAAATATTGTGTACACTTTCTTGTTTCAATACATTTTGTTCTAAGTACATTTTTTACATTATTATTCCATGAATTAGTCAAGTTTCAACATTAAGAGATAGGAAAGGTTCGTTAGAAACAAAGAAAATAGTGTTGAATTTCTATGTAATATATAATCTCATATATGGCATTGACTGCTGGACAATCTTTGTACAAATAAAGAAGAGACTTGATTTAACAGAGATATGATTCTAAAGAGGGGCGCCGAGAATAACATAGATACATGAGCAATAGGAAATTTCAATGGAAATAGGAACTAAAAGGACATTTCAGAAAGCTACGGTTGACATTTCTGAGAGACATAATAAGGAAAAAAGGCATAGAGAATTTAACACTCACATGACATACTAAAGGCAAGACATGTCGTGATAAACAGTAAGTAATCTACTCAAAGAGTTTGTGTGAATGGACTACAGGATAAGGACAAAAAGAGATGGTAAAGAGTCAAACGTTGCTTAGCGCAACAAAAGAGAGAAAGCTGTGGAGAGCCACGATTGTCCACGTCCTGAAGACAAATTCTATATATGCTAGTCCTTATTGTTTTACTTTTTTCTACAAGCTATACCACTCAGTGTTAATTTTTCCCCTTGACTCAACAATGCTTAGAATAGAGAGAAAAGAAAAGGTAGTTCAGTATCAATCTCACCCGATAAGTGTTCCACGGAGGCCTTTTTCCTTTTCAAGTACGTTCAAGTAAGGCTGCAGATTATACGATTCGGTGCTATGACAAATTACGATATCAGATATTAATTTCTTGTGAGTATTGTATATTGTTCAAGTGTAACTCAAGACTGAAGAATGTTTTTCTCTTATTCTGCATTAAGCTGTCTTCTTTGATGATAAGCCTCACTGCTCTGGTATTTGAGTTCATGTTTTCTAAATTTTGTTTGCACATGTTAACTCTTGTGTGCTATTGATGTTGTCATAAAACCGTTTCGACCGATCCATTATAGCGATTTACTAAGCGTAGATAAGATGTGGCACAAGGCCGAAAGTATGGAGCAGCCAGTGAGGATAGAACTCACTAATTAGACATAAATAACAAGCTTGCGAACTATTACGTGCCCCGATCGATCCATTTTTTAGGCTTAAAAGTATTTTCTATTTCGTATATTACACGAGGGGACATGGTTTTTACTGTCTGGTGTTGGAGACATGTTTTCTAGTCAGGGCCGGTTTTAAGCCTACTTGACCAATTTTATCAAGTTGGGCTCTTCACCTTAAGGGCTCCCGCGCCAGCGGCGACGGAGTTACCGTTTGAAACATTTTATATATTCTAAGAGGAATAAATCATTACTGAAAACGTGAAATGAAGAATGAGAAATTCTTATTCCTCACATTATTAATTTATTATGCATACTATATTAACAGAAAATTGTCGTCATGTCACTTCTATCAACAAACAAAAGGTTATGTCTTTCAACCAAAAGGCTATCAAACGATAGTATTCGTTTGTGTCTAGGTTACTCTACGATAAAAGCAACTTCTCTCTCATTTTTTTTATAAGTATCGTACTTTAAGTTCCTTGTATATTGTGTAAAGATTCTGTTTCCTTCACGTAAGTATCATTGCTCTTTAGATATATCATGTTTGGTTACGTATTTAAGGATATATTATGCTGTAACAATATAATCGTCTATATTTCTTCCGAATCTTTCAGATAGTTAGCTACTTGGTACTGGTATGTGTAATGGGGGGGGGGGAATTTTTTGATCTCAAGAAAAGAGCTCACAGGTAAACAGCTCTGAAAAATAGAAAATAATGTCCTTATTTGGTCCTTAGTTGTGAGGTATACACTGTATTTCCGGTAAACGCCGAAACAAATCATGCAGTGAAGAATGCAATTCTCATCAGGCCAGGAAATTAATTTTGTCTGAATTTCTACAAAATTTATATATCTTAGCGCTTTACATATATGATTTTATTAATTTTTTTAAAAATTTTAACTAATTGGATAAAATATTTAATCGTCTATTTGCGGTGAAAATATTTGCGGAAAACATTGCGGTGTGATATTTACTATGACGTTCTGTGCACTTATGAAATTCATACCAATACAGGCCAAAAACTTCTTCTCTTATACTTATGAAATTTTAACAGTATTTTCCTTATGAGATTCTGTATAATTACAGCACGTATTTCGGCATAATACTTTAGAATTTATTACACTAAATGCGTACAAAATCTTTACAATGCGATTTCTCAAAACTTTGAAATTTTGGGACATTTTTAATATTGAAGTTCTCTCTTTCTTTCATCATTCAAACTTTCTTCTCTTTTTCACCTTCTTCATTCCTTCTTGTTACTACATTTTTTTATTTCAGATTATTGTCAGTGTTTTCTAAAAAAGATGATTACATCATGTCAAGCACAAGCAGAAATCACGACAAAGGGCATATATATTCATGTGGCAAGCAGAAATGAACACTGGCCAATGCTAAGGTAGCTGAAAAAAAACATAAAAGTATTATCAAAAAAATTCCTTGTCACTCCATCTTTGAAGCGCCCATATATTGAGGATGAAGAAAACAAAAACTATTCAGAAAATGACGATATAGCCTTGAGTCCAATTACAGTTGATAAATACAATGATGGCATTGATAAATTAGAAAAGGATGACGCAGCTGTGAATCAAATTGAAGACGATCTCAATGCACCAGAAGACAGTGACAAAGCAGAAAGCTTAATTATGACCAGAAAAAAAAACAAGCCCAAACCAAATGCAAAGATAAATCATCCATGAGTACAGTTATTAACATGTATGATGACCCAACCAGTTGGCCAGTAGATATAAATAAAAATGTAAGAGATTATTCAACATGAAACGTCCTCCTAATATTCCAGTGAATAGCATTCCAAGAACTGAAAAGGGTTTGCGTTTTTCAAAGTTTCACTGTAAGAGAAAACTTCCAAATGGGGAGAGTGTTGAAAGATCTCGGATTATATATTCTCAGTCTACTGATAGAATTTATTGCTTTTATTGCAAACTTTTTAGTGAGAACACAAGTGCATTATCAACAAGTGAATTCAACAATTGGTCTAATCTTCATGCAAGGTTATGTGAGCATGAAAATGCAAAGAACTATTTGGAAGCCACATGGAGTTTCTGACTTTGTAGTCAACAGACAATTGACAAAGAGCGCGAAAAAATTGTCAATGAACATGCAAAGCACCGACAGAAAGTATTCAAAAGGTTAGTAGCAATAATACAGAGTTTCTTGCTGAGCGAAATTTAGCATTTAGAGGAATAGAAGATAATGTTGCTAATGAAAGTGTGCACAATGGAAACTTTTTAGGTCTTGTGGAGATGCTTGGAAAGTTTGACTCTGTTTTTGATAAACAGTTGCGAACAATTAATAACCCACGAAATTCATAATCAATATTTAGGAGAAAATAGTCAGAATGAACTACAGAACATCATGGCTACAGCTATTTTCAATGAGATTCTGAAATGTGTAAAAGCAGCTTAGTACTAAGCCATTATTTTAGACTGCACACCTGATAGGAGTCACCAAGAACAAATGTTTCTAACAATCAGGTTTCTGGTAGTAACTTGGCTCCTTCAGCTATTTATGAACATTTCATAAAGTTTATACAAGTTGAAAGTAGCAGAGGAGAAGATTTATATAAAACATTATTAAACACACTGAAAGAATTACATTTAGCAGTGCAAGAAATTGGAGGCCAAGGCTATGACAACAGTAGTAACATGAAAGGTTACACATCTGGAGTACAAGCCCGGCTGTTGAAGGATAATTAAAGAGCATTTTTTGCACCCTGTGCAAGTCACAATTCTAACCTTTTACTCGGATATGTAGCCAAGTGTTGTCCAGATGCTATAACATTTGTGGGATTCTGCAAAAGATCTGCATATTATTCTCAGCATGAACAAGAAGGTCGACAGGTTTTAAAAAAAAAAACATGTATCCGGCTTATCAGTTAAACCCTTGGGAAATACAAGGTGGGAATGTCGGATTGATAGTGTTAAAGCTACTTGTTATCAGATTGGAGAAGTATACGATGCACTTGTGGAAATAACAGAGATAACAGATGAGCCCAAGATAAAAGCAGAAGCTGAATCTTTAGCAAATTAGCTAAAAGACTACAAATTTTTTCTTTCTTTGATATTTCGGTATGAAGTATTTTTTAAAGTGGGGATGAAGTCATGATGTTAAGGAGAGTTGTGCAAGATCGTCAGCCAACACTCTCTCGTCTATGTCCATTTGGGTCCGGTGGCTGAAGTGCTCTAGCGTGCTGAGATGGAGAGTATCCGTGCCATCCTACTGCACTATCAGCTTCGCGCTAGCATTTGATGTGGAGGTGGAGATAGTATCAGAATGTTTTTAAATGGAATTGATTCATATGCAGTGTGATGACTTATTGGGATCTAAATTTCATTTGAAAGATGTTTTATTAATTGATTTCTATACAAAATATATTTTTTCAGGTGGTAAGTATACCAATTTAGTGAATCATCCAAAAAAGATGGTATCTTTGTTTGGAAGCACTTATAAGTCTACCACTCGTCCCTTCAGCCCCTCAACCTCCGGCGTCTTCCTCTTTGGGTTGAGGCGCCCACTCGGTCTGAACCGAACTCAGGGGTAGCTGGCCGCACGCTCCCTGAGTACCCGTAGATTGTTCGACTGGTCACTGGCCAAGTTCCGCCTGCTGCCCACGTTGTGTTAGTTTTTAGATCCAGTAAGCGGGGTGTTGTCCATACGTTCACGGTCGATCGGGGATGTAGGCACGGCTGTGAGGGTGGGCGGCAGGAAAATTAGAATGTGGCAAACAAGGAAATAATATCTGCAGAAGCCGAACAACAATGGGTAAAATATTGATGTCTTTTATATAAGAAAACAACAACAGTAGAAAGAGTTTACAGAAAGGATAGAAAAGCAATTAACATAAGAACAGAGGACCACTCCTCTACCAATTATACCAACAGAGAGAGGTGTGTGTGTGATTAACTCGTTCCAAATCAACTTGGGAGGATATGTGACTCGTAATTCCAGCCCTACGTGGAAGTTTAGCTTTTCAGTTGGTTGTCGTAAGTGACAAACGTTAAGTTTCAGCGACTTTTCAATGCGACTGCTACAACGACGATGATATTTCTTGAAGTCCTTATCTCTGACTCGCCACTGGACCGACTCACTGCAACGACAGTCTCTCTCTTTAAACGTCACTCTCGTCTAATGCCCAAGTCTCCCCAACTCAGCAAAATTCGCGTTTATATAGCAAACCGATGGTTATAAGCCAGGTTGTTCACGCGCTTAACACGAGTGTCGCCATAAGCAAAGTTTAAATTCAAATCTATTTCAAATCTCTTAGTGGATAAAATTAATTAGTTCAATGTTCATTTCAATTGTCTTTTCGACAACTTATGTTTAGATCAGATTTCGTTAGCGGTAAACATACACTGATCTTACCTCCAATTTACTTCAATATGTTTTTACCAAAAATATTATTTTCGTCTATTTTTTTTTTTTAATGACCCAAATTAAACATCACCTCCTGCCCTTTTGCATTTGTTTATAAACAAGTCCTCGCCAACCCGATTTGAAATTTATTCTTTATCCATCAGCCGTCTCAGGTTTCATATATCATTGTTCTAGATTCTTTCCTATTAATAGCGCTGACACAGTTTGTAACTTTCACGGAAGATCGTGTTTTCCATCTTCAATCAATAAACGTTATATTTGCGTGTGTGCATTCATGTGCGCCAACCTCTCTCTGTTACATAAGTGCGAGCAATTATTTTCTAAATTGAAGCAAACTAAGAACAATTTGAGAACAAGATTAACTGATAATCATCTTGATAATATCTTGCTCTTGGCATCAACATGTTTGAAGCCTAATATTGAGAAGCTTTCAAGGAACAAAGTTTCCCATTAATTTTTTGACTGCTATGTATTTTTAAGATTTTTTAAACAAATGATTCCAACAATGTCTTGATTTGAATAAATGATGTTTTTCAATTACTGCATTCATCTGTGGTTAATACAAATTATTCTTAAGTATAGTTAACACTAGTAATTAAAGTTTAGTATATGTAATTTTTTATAATTATTCTTTTATTGCCTTCGTCCAGTTCGCTATCCGTCATTAATACTCGATCTGGCTGTGGAGGCAAAGAAGTTGCCGACTCCTGCTGTAGATTATAGAGTTGTAGTTACGTTTACTGTTTGCATGGGAAATTCAAATTGTAAATATATATTTATATCCACAAATTACTAATCCTGAATTATATATAATTATACATATTTCTCAGTTTTTAATCTACAGTAAATCTTGAAATTATATTTATGCAATAATAAGTGAGAAGTGAGAGCATGAAACAAAATTGTTTTTTTCTGGTAGTTTATAATTATAGGCTAAAATTTTGAAGATTATTTGTTTGAAGGATTTTTAGGAAGGTTTGTAGTTATTATTTTATAGCCAAACAATACAATGTATTTGTTCCAATTAGTCATTCTCAGCTAAGTTTAGGGTTTGTCAAGATGAGTCATTCTCAACTAGAATTACCTTGGAACTCTAGGGTTCTGCAAGAGAAAGTATGAAAGACAAAAAGTAGGTTGAGAAAGGCTGAAATGTTCTATATGTTCAACTTCCCAAAAGAGGAAAATAAATAAATATACTGTTAAGTAAATAAATGGAGTATCTACTCAAATATGACTATCCACTAAAAATAGCTTTTAAAGTGATAAAAATCTGACGTAAATTACCTTGTTTACTTTTGTATAAGAAACTGAGCAGATATGAAAAACCTTGAGGAATTCAATACAAAAAGATATTTTGCTTAAAGGCACGTTTCAAACTTTGCTTCATCAGCAAGACTGTTCTGAGGCCGAGACGGTTAAGGCACTTCAGATCTAGAGACGGTTTCCCTCTGCCCACAGGGAGGCAAGATTCAGATCCTGCCGGAGAGCACATATTTTTCTTTAATAAGATCTCGAATTTTCAGACCTGGGGACTTTAAACAGTACAAAAAAGGGTAAAGTTATCAACACAATTATGACAGAAAGAAAGGGAGAAGAAAAAGTCCTTTAATTTTAATGGAATAGAAAATGATCATAACAGAAAAACAAAAGGCTTGCGTAAAATATTTCTTTGAGCGCCTAAAAGTTCTTTAAGCGAGTAGAATTTTGTTATGAGTTAAAAGTAACACTCACAGTTTTCTTCAGAATTCTTGCAGGATAGGGAAATGTAGGTAGATAGGAATTTTGCAGTTGAGTGAGAGTTCGTAGGTCGACGACAGAAGTTTTCTAGATGAAAGGAGGCAGCTTTCAATTAGTTTTTAGTAGAGGGCTGACGGTCTGTCTTTACAGCCCAACAGGTAGATCTTCTTTGTTGAAACTGGTTCCGAAGTTAACTGGTGTTCTCTATCGACGACCTCATAGATTGTTGTCGAATTCTCACTGCCAAGTAGGCGAACATTCTCCAAATTTATGGAGATTTGGGAGGCTCAGAAGAATCGGGGACTTCCCTCCAAAATTGTTATATAAATTTTCTGGCCTCTTCATTGGTCAGAAAAGATATTCTCATCTCTGATAAGAATCAGGGTTTTTAGAGCAGCAACAAGCTGTGAGATTTCCTCCAGACTTTATGGCACCATGGAAAGAATAATGGTGATGAAATTCCTTTTTATATTTTCCAGCTATCTCGTTAATCAGAAAATATATTCTTATCTCTGATAAGAATCAAGGCTTTAGGAGCCAAAACGGTTGGAAAATAGGCCTGAATGTGAACTTGTAAAATATTGCATTCGTGGTTTTCAAATTAAATTTAAATAATTAGCTTAGAATGTAGGCGTCTCTCACTTGGTTGTGCTTCACTTATTGACCATAAAATATAGTAGGAGTTTATATCCTATAGCCCCTACCCCCCGCAGATTGATAAATATTGAAAATACTTTTCAATATCTAATTCTAATATTTCTTACGTATAGTAAGAAAAAAAGGAAGTACGCGAGCACCCCAACACGCATGCGCCGGAAACGGTGTAAACAGATAACAGAGCCAGAACTTTACAGAATTAATGACGAGGCAGAGAAATGTACAAACCGTATATAAGAAATAAATATTGTTAAACATTAAATATCGACTTTAGTTATTGTTCAATAACTACGAAACAGAACATGATGGCAGCGGTCGAGCTACACATCACACCGAAGAAATACGAAAGGATCAAATCTTAGAAAAAATGGCAAACGCCACATCCATGAATTTTTATTTTTTTACCCAAGAATGAATTGGGAAGCTGACGACATCATTGAAGCATTTAGAAAATTCAGACAAAAATGCAAGCTGACATTTAAAAGTTTCCTCAAGGAAACAACGGGCGAAGAAAAGATTAACTAAGTACTACAATGGATCGGATTTACAATTCATGGGATCTCAGCGTCGAAGATGGCGGCAGGCCAGACAAAATATTTGAAAAATTCAGCACACACCATAAACCACGTTCAAACCACAGAATACACATATACGAATTCGAAGGGTTAAAGCAAGATATCAATTTTTTTTTATCTAGACTGAAAAACGACGAAAGGCCGAAGTGCAAAAGTCACTTATTGGAAAAGATAAATTAAAACTAACTGAAGCAGCAGACACTGCTAGGGTATTTGAAGACACTAATAAACAGATGACCTCCTTAAATTATCATTAATTAACCAATGAGTAATAGAGTGTAGTCAGAGAAATATCAAATCTCTGTGATCTTTTTGCACAGATTTTGTCGATCGCAGTGCTGTTACATAGGAAATATATTGGAATCTTTTTTAACCAATGGAATTAGATCACAAATAAAATATTTTTAAGTTGAGGTAGGACAGTAAAATACAATTCAGTTACAAAAAAGAATATAATAGAAAAGAACTACACACAACACTCCAAATAAAGAACATACATAATAAATACATAACAAGCGTACAAAAATAAAGTTGAAAATAAAACTAGACACAGAAGCACAGAGCAAGATTTAGAATATAAATGAAGACTTTCCTTGAAAACATAAAAATGGTGTTGTGTTCGTAAATGAAGAACGAATCAAAACACGTTTTTAGTGATTAATATCAAAATGGCGAGTGCCTTCTTTATTCAGATCCTGTTCAAAGGGGAATCACTCCGTCCAGGATAGATAGATAGATAGATAGATAGATAGATACCATAACATCTCCCGTTTTTATGTTATGACTGTTGTTCATTTCATTTTTAAGTCTTGTGGGTGGTCTCGATATTCGTCCAGACCTGGTTGTTACGTGACTCGGGGGACTACTTGATTGATGAGCCATTTCTTCAGTTTCGTCCATTGAGGGTTGGATGCTTTCTGGGATTTCTGCTTTTATTTACCTGCTCAGAGTGGTGTGTGGTATAATGTGTCGGCGGTTGCCCTGCTGTCGTCTGTTTCCACGATGTAGGATCGTGGAGTGAGGGCGTTTCCAACTATCGTCCCTTCCTAGGTAGGGGTGTTTGGGCTTCTAATCCACACTCTGGTTCCAGATTCAAGTGATCTCAGTTCTCTTTGTTTCGTGTTTCTGGTCGTATGCGTGCTGTTGTTGAGCCTTCTTGTGTTCATCCCTATTCCGAATCCCACTTGGGCGCCAGTAGCTTCGGATGGATAGGGATAATGGTTCTTAATTGCCTCCCCATTAGTAGTTCGCTGGATGAGTACCCACAGTCCATTGAGATAGTTACATGGGTTAGCAGAGACATATATGGCTTCCTTGCTTTCATCAGTATGTTCTTTATAATTTTACTACTGCTTCCGCTGCTCCGTTACTAGGGCTATTTTGTGAGGTGTTGAAAGCCCCAGATCTTGCGAAATCAGCAAATTCCTTAGCCATGTATTGGCTTCCTGGATCTGTTCTCAGGGTCACTGGTATTTCATGTCTGGCGAATATTTGTTTTAGGTTTTTTATTACCTCTTTTGAGGTAATTGAACTTAGTTGGATGAACTCTATATACTTAGAGAAGTAGTCGACCACCACCAGGTATGTCTGATTTAGTTCAAACAGGTCAGAAGCCATGGTGTGCCAGGGTCTGAGTAGAAGTTTAGTTGCCATTAATGTTTCGGCTGGTTGGTGTCTCAGCCTGGCACAATTCTCTACCTTGTTTTTTATTTGGTCGGACAAAACTGGCCTTCTCATTGATTGACGGGATCGTTGTCGGCATCTTGTAATACCTTGGTGACCTGAGTGGATCTTGTCAATTATTTCTGGCCTCATCGACTGGGGTGGGGCTATGATCCGTGTCCCATACATTAGTAAGCCTTCCTCCCAGGTAATTTCTCCTCAATGTGCCCAATATGGCTTGATGCGCATTGGAACTTGCTTTTTTGTAGGCCATCCATTTTTGATGTATTTAACTAACGTGTGTACTTGTGTCATCATTGCTGGTTGCTTCCCTTAATTCTGCCAACTGTCTATCGGTTGCAGGTAGAGAGTTCATGACGGCTTGGATGAACATCGTTGAACTTTCATCCAGTTCTTTTTCCTGTTTGGTGCTGGGAAGTTGTAAACTCCTGAAACCCTGTCTTGGTCGGGCCTTAGGCCATCAACGCTGAGTGAATGTCCTAAGAATTTTAAGACGGTCTTGGATTATCTCAGATTTTGAGGGGATTTAGGGTTATCCCTGCTGCTTGTATTCTCTTCAGTGTGGCTTTTAACCGTTTGTTAAATTAAATTTGACTCCTCCCGTATACCAGTATGTCATCTAGCATACATATTACCCCTTCTTGGTTTTCTAGTATAACTGACATCCATTTCTGGTATACCTCACTGGCTGATGTGATCCCAAACAGTAGACGGTTAAACTGGAATCTGCCAAACGAAGTAATGAAGGTTGTTAATTGGCGGCATTCACGTGATAAAGAGATTTGCCAGTATCCACTATTAGCGTCTAGTTTGGACATAATTTTGGTCCCATCCAATTGGGCTAGTACATAGTCGACTGTTGGTAGCATATAAAATTCTATTTTAACATATGCATTGAGTTTTGTTAGGTCAACGCATATTCTGACTTTTCCATTGTCCTTTGGCACCACTACCATGGGTGAGCACCATTCTGTGGGCTCTTCTACCCTGCTTATCACCCCTATGTTTTCCATCCTTACGGGTTCTTTGTTTCCTTCATTAAAGGTAGGAGTGCACGACGTGGTGTTGGGATGGAATAGGGCTTAGCATCTTCACGTAGGGGTATAGTGTAGTCCTTTCTAAATAATCCAAGGCCCTCAAATAAGCCTTTCATCTCCTTCATCGGATCAAACGTTTGTTTATGGTTGGTATTTCTGATAATATGCAGTGAAGATTTTATCGCCACTATTTTTAGTGCCTCGATGGCCGGTCTTCCTAATAGTGGCTCTTCCAGGTTATGGATGACATAAATGTATTGTATTGTTTGTCGTCCTTTTATTTCATTGGATGGTTGCCTTTAGTTTTCCTGTCTCACTTGTGGCGTGGGTTGTGGCGTGGATCATGTATTGTTTCTGTTGCTGCTGCTAGTGCCGATAACTTCATTTGTTCTATAGAGGTGTGTGTTCTCGTATAGCAGTGACATCAGCATTAGTGGGGTGTTGAAGATAGAACAGCAGTGCCAGGCAAGGGTAGACTGGTGACAAGGGAGGAAATGCGGAAAGGAATCCTGCAATGAGTCCATGTAGAGGAGAAGGGCCCGGAAGAGAATGAGGTGGCCCTATTTGAGGCAGTGGTAGAGGCAGCTGAAATAATGCTCATCAAATGATGATGAACCAGGCCCATAAGACAGTGTAGGTTAAGAAAGGAGATTATGAGGTAGGAAAGGCATTACCTCTGAGAACTCTGCATCGAGTGAAATTCGATGAGAAGAAAAGAAAATGCTTGGAGCAAACAGAAAGAATGGCAGACAAAGACATATTGGCACCTGTGATTAGAGCCAGAGTAGGAGGGGGGTCTGCTGTGAACTAATCAATTAGACATGTTGACATTGTGACACCTGTCCCCCGAGCATAGTAACATCAGGTTACTTGAGAGAATTGCTACTTGGAATACAAACCGAATTACCCCATCATTTAAGGTTGTCAGTTGATCTCACCAAAGAATTGTGGAAATATTATAGTGCGTTGGGATGTGTGACCTTGCTGGAAAATAGAAAGCTATTAGTTTTGATGTCTATTCCATTGTGGCATAGAGAGAGTATCTTCGAGATATATTAAGTTATAAATTTACCTATTGCCTACCCTAGAGAAGATTAAGTTTTAGGAATGGTGGCAAGATACAAGGTGGAAACGGAATACATAGCTTTAAATTCAGGTAGAACAAATTTTTTGTTGCTGACAGAAGAAGAAGCTAGAAAGTATAGAAATGACGTTTTGAGTATGTGTACATCATTGAGTCCCATCTACGTAGCAGGTGATCACAAAATGTGTGTGCTAGAATTGTTTGAAGGGAAGAAAGAAAGAATCAAGAGAACTTGTCAAGTGGAAGTGTTAGCAAACACGGCATTACCACAATCTATCAGTGTTTCAGATGGAGTGTAGGCAGTGGCAGCACAGAAACCGATCACCTTGTCTAGGGTATGTCGGGGAAGAGTATACAAGGATACTAAAAGTGAAACCACCATTATCCCTGTTAAAATTGCCCCTGGGATGTTCGGTATTTGGGATGTCTATTTCCTTACCTCCATATTACCAGGTAGAAGAAAGGTGAAAGGTATGAAGAGAAAGATTCGATTATATAATTGATTGACAGGAGTTTAGTCTATTGTACAGAGTTGTGGGAGCCAATAGTGAGGGGATTCCCCAATGTTACATTGAAGAAAATGCCAGGGCTAATGAAGCCGATAGAAAGGATCAATATGGATCAGTTGAGGGACAAATTAAGTGTGCTGGGAAAGGAAGGTATGGCTTGGGAGAATGATGAACAGATTGCGATAAATTGGTCAGCAATGATGGGTACATTGATAATTATCGACGTAATGGGAATAGCAATATGGAAATTAAGAAGTAGTAGTAGAGAATTAATTCGTGGTAATCATATGAGCATGCAGCAACTCGGGAGGGAGATGCCGGGAAGTGTTTTTTACTCAGATTTAAAGAGGAAATTGCAGAGAAACCGACAGAAGAGACTGAAGTGGAACCAACACGTAGGGAGGAAAAACCTCCTGTTGCAGAGAGAAAAACACTAACCAATAAAACAAGTCATAACACCCTCCTCCACACGCACACAAGCACACGTACACTGAAAATTGCATGAGAGAAGAAGGAGATGAAGGGAACATTGTATTTTACGTAAAACAGAAGATGAAAAGAACTTTAAATTGGATGAAAAAGATGAAAAGAACTTTACATTGCATGCGAAAACAGAAGAAGAAAGACTAATCACGAAAACATATCGTGAAAAGAAAAAGAAATTGGAATTGCATGGAATCCAATACATGATGCATGCTAAATAGTGTACAGGGATTTTAGGTGTCATTTACGGGTGATTGACAAAATAGGTGACACTATTTATCTATGGTAATTAATTAACTAATTAGCCATAAAAATTGAACGAGAAAATGCAGAAAAGAAGGGTTAAGAGATATACCGATCAACATAGGAAGATTTTTTTTTCGGAAAGTCTATTTTTCTCAAAAAACTGAAGAATTGCGTCAACGATAATTTCACGAAAAGGCAATGTGGTGATTTCTGACAATTGATTAATGATGGTCGTTAAAAGTGCTGGTTAAGAAAACACAAAATAACTAGAATCAACGAAGATATTGTTCGGGAATGCATAGATATTGTGTACACAGGTAATATGACCGAGGAAATGGCCAGACAAGAGGGCCGTGTGTTAATTGTAGGAATTTTGGCAGGGCGCAAAATGATTTGCGTAAACAAAGTTCCATTTGATAATTCTAAACTGCTCATGATCTGGGAAGAGGATACGAAATCCTGAATAAGCACTGGTGTCAAAGAGTTAATTAATGAAGTAAGCTTAGCCATATCAGCACGACCGAGACGCCATTTGTCGTGTGGTAACAGTGGTGATAGGCGGAGGCAAAATAGTAAAAGAGACGGAGAAGTTACTAACGCCCACCGAAATGAATTGGTGTGAGGTACCAATGTGAGGCGGAGGGAGTTTAGGAGGATAGATATCCAGCAACCTCTTCTTACAGACGAAGTGACCCCCACCAGAACTAGGAAGTAATTAATTTTCCAAAAATGGGAAGTAATTAATTTTCCTGGCCAGACAACAAAGGGAGCCTTGTTAGAAATCGGGGATTCACCGAAAACCCCAGGCTGCGTCTAACTCCACACCGGGTTTTGGTTGACGTCCATAAAAACGACCGCCCTCGGGCAGTTCGCTAGTTCGCGTTTTGCAGTTGGGGAGAGCTACGAGAGCGCTGACTGAGAGATTCCGCGATTCCTGCCTCCGACTTCGCTTTTCTACGAACAGCAAGTTATACTGATGAACGAAGCTAAGCTAGCACTTAAAAACTAAACCAGTTGACTTAGAAGACCAGAACTTGCCTAGTAGTATAAAAGTGTCACTCTCAGAAGAAACGGGTTGAGCAGAACACACACTCCTGTATAGAACAGACTGATAAAAGATGATTTGCTTTCTTTAAACATTCCCGAACCTTTTTGGCTTTCATTTTTGCTTGTGGGACGTCACCTCCAGTCTAGACTCACCTTACACTTACGATGGCCCTGGTGTCTGATTGATCTTGTCAATCTAAGGTCAAAATCACAACGTGGGTCGGTTAGACTTGAGATCAAGATAGTTACTTCGGTAACCAGTCATTGGAAGCGAGCTGAGAACGATGGAGCTGGTGTCGAACCGGTTGCATCTTGTGTGAAGCCGTTACGTATTCGTGCCGTTTTAATCGACCGACCATCCCATTCGGTACCCTGACCAAAGGTTCCCGCCGGGTAGCGACGACCGCCGATCGACCGGGTCACATATTGGTGGCAGTGACTAAGATTCAACCACAGAACGCCCCAGTCGGTGTCACATTTGCTAACACGTGTAGGTCAATCGCAAAAGCATTTATGGACTCAGCTTCTTGTTGGCAGCGCTTGTTAAACATCACTCGTTCATAAATTATGTCTGTACTGGCCGTGAAGTGGTGGTCAAATTTCTGTTTGACTATGTCGAAATTTTACGAGTCCTCCAGCGATAGTTTAAAGGTAGCTAGGATATTCTCAGCTTTATCATCCATGGTGTATATAAGTGTATCCACGTGGACTCTTCCGGACTTTTCTTCGAGGCCCGATGCGGTTTTGAAGCAAGTGAATCTTCTTATCCATTCTGACCACTGTTCGGGCTGGTCAAATAGGAACAGCTCTGGCGTCGACATGTCGCTGTTCATTTTGTTTATTTTCCGTTTCTGACTCGGATATTTTATTCGTCTGACGTCTAAGTGTATCCGTTCTCTAATGCTTTGTTAATCTACTTTTACTTTCATGACAATCCCACTTTTGACACCATGCTGTGCTCGTAAATGAAGAACGGATCAAAACACGTTTGTTTAGATTAGATGGCGAGTGCCCTCTTTATTCAGATCCCGTTCAAAGGGGAACCACTCCGTCCAGATTAGATAGATAGATAGATAGATAGATAGATAGATAGATAGATAATCATAACAAATGGATAACCGAACACAAACGTATTAGAAACCACTAGCACGAAATTAAAAGCGTATGGGAGAAGTGAAATTAAACAACTTAGCAAGACAAAAATAATAGGATTGTCGCGGCCGCCATTAGCCGCTCCTTAGAAAAACAACCTTGACCTTCACAAACTCTGATCTCGTAGACTTAGGTCCAGCAGCAGGCGAGAAACTAGACGACTGGCCAATATGGTTGACTCCAAAATCGTACCTCGTGAGCATCGGATTAGGCAGCGCTTTCTAAACATCGAACAACATGGGAAGTAATTTTATATCTACGGTTTTCTACTCCCTCTAGCCAGGCAGTACTTGAACAAATCGTTCCACATATTGTTAGCCCCTTTTTTCGTCCAAGCTGCTCGGCCTTTGTCTTGTCTTGTTTTGACAAGTTGTTGACGGGAAGTGACCTATTTTTGGAAACTACCGTGTTTTTTGGATTAACATTCTTTTTTTGGATTACCGACCTATTTTTTAGATTAACACACTCTTTGGATTAACACACTTTTTGGATTTCCGACCGTTTTGGATTAACACACTTTTTGGATTAACACACTCTTTTTGGATTACCTAACTCTTTTGGACAGCAAAGTTTTTCTTTAATTTAAGTTATACTTTTATTTTTCGTTTTTCTTATTTTCTTTCAGCGGCGGACTGTTTTTAATTTTTTTTTTGTTTACATTTCTTTTACTTCATCGGACTTTGTTTATTTTTGCATCTGTTCCTTTTCTTTGTCCGTTTATATTTTGCTTGCATTTTATTTTCGTTTGTTTTGTTTTTTGCTCCCTTGTTTGAATTTTGTGGCCTGTTTTAAAAAAAAGAATTTTATTTCTGGCGTTTAAAAAGAACATTACACGTGGTCAAAAACTTATTCGGAACTGCCCGATAAAACTTCCTTCTTACCCCGGAATACAAAAAAAAAGTGACAAAACATCTAAAGGTCCTATAAAGGAAAGTCCAGTATACCCACCACTGTTATAAAGAAGACCAACGAAATAGACGATGACAAAGAAGCAGGCACTAGCGGGGCGGCCGAAGTAAGCGGTGTATCGGCAGGAGAGTCACCCTCTGTCTGGAGTTCCCCAGCGAAATGCATGGTCAATGTAGCGGAATTCATTGAGAGAGCCAAAACGTACGCTCATCTGATTACTGAGGGCGAGCTAATGGTAGACCTCGATGCACAAGAACGCATTGCGAAAAGAAAAGTGTCAGTCTTTGTGCTCGACAAGCAAACGCGAAAGATTTGTCGATGCACGAAAGGCGCAGTGTTGAAAGCACTGAATTCCTTGGGGGTTAAACCTCAACAAATCATTAAAGGACTAGGTTTCTTCATGTGGGACATACTGCTGCCCACGCCGGAGGACTGTGTGGATGTAACGTCTCGTGATTTGATCAACAAAGACTACATCAATCGCACGGAATACCAGGGACGGCATAGGACCAAGGTGACACTGTACGAGATCCCTGCTAATGTTCTTGGAGAGCATTTAGACGCATATCTCATGCAGTATGGCTAGATTGTGAATGTTCTACCAGAGTATGAGTTAGGGGAGTGGGGGTTCGAGATAATGATCGACCAAGAAGCCTTTACCTCCATTCCCAATAGCTTGGACCCTGTTATTGTGACGGGGAGGAAACGAGCTTGTTGGAAGTGTGGTGAGTTTGGTCCCCTTGCCGCTTCATGCCCAGAGAAGAAGCCCTCTGGAGTCCCGCCCAAGTCCGATCACTCTCGAGTTGATACTTCTTGTTCCGCTGCGGCTGTAATGGGCCTGTCTGCGGCTGGCACCAGCGGCGGAAAAGCCCCAGTTGGGTCTCTTCCAGAGCCCACATTTCCTGCCAAAAAGAAGGTGGAAGATAAGCAGGAATGGCAAGTCGTAGGTAGAGCGAGAGGGAAGCCCCAAGCTGCGGGATCTCAGTCCTCGGAAGCCCCCAAGAGCAAGGACACTAACAGTCCCATTCCCAGGTGTGATACTCCTGCTAGCTATGCCTAAAAGCTGCACGAGCAGTCTAAGAGGTTTGACCCAGGCTATGAGAAGTCCCTGAAAATTAAGGAATTAGACAAAAAACTTAGACAGGAAAAACAGTCTGGATCAGTGGGGGTACCTCACCCCTCGGCCTCTGTGCCATCTTCCCCGCAAAAATATTAGAACCCCCCACCAATGATCAAGTCAGCGTCCTTAACTCCTTCAAAGATGACCGTCCTGAGAAAAGCGCTCACATTCTCTGTGAAAGTCGATAAAAGACCAGTGGGGGTACCTCGCCCCTCAGCCTCTGCCCCCAATTCCCCATCTTGCAAATCCCCGAACAGGTCACAGACCCCAACCCCTATGAATATGCCCCCCCCCGTTAAACAGGTGCCCACTCCTTCTGCATCACAACCTTCCACTCCTGCCCAATCTCCACCACCATCTTATACACTAACCTCCCAAAGGAGGCAGCGAAGCCCCTCAGTGGAAACCAAGAAGAAAAGGCGAAGGGCTAAATTGCCTTACAACATCGGAAAAGATGTCTGCCAAGTAACACCAAGCAAAGTTGAGCGTGTCAAGAACTGTTCTAAGCGAGTACCGGCGCTGAAGCCGTTACTTGCAATGTAGAAATTAGGAGACAACGACATAGAGGACCTGCAAAACTTTCCGGAGGCTCAACGTGTCCTCACCGTCATCAGAACTGGTTCTGGGTCCCGGCATACATGGGAAATGGTAAATCAAAGGAATCGAACTTTCGCCGCCAATTGCAGTCTGGGAGACCGAAGAGGCTAAAAAGTGGCGTCAATTCGGCTCGGGGAGGGTCTCAATTTTTGTTCACCCCTCCCTCTATAGAATTTTGTTTTGTTATGTAAATAATCGCATATCACGAACATTGGGGATTCATTGTTTATTATCCCAGCACCCGCCTCCACAAAAAGATGTATATATGGGGATTAAGTAGAATTTCTTTGAGTGGATGTGGTATTGTGGTGTATGTGTATGGCAGTGTGGATGAGATGTTTTGGTGAAAGGAACAATATTTGGACGATTGGGTCAGTAAATGAGGCTAGCTAAGTTAGAAGTAAGCCAGTTGAAGATCAGCCCCCCCCTTCCAATTCTGCCCTTGTGGCACATTTGTACTTTTGATACGCCCTGGAAGTCGTATCACTACTCTGACTCGGCCCTGTTTAGGGACTTCGCCATCGTCAAGTGCTACACTTCGGCGCGATCCCGCCTACGTGGTTGATTCGCCTTGGAAGTCGTATCACTACTCTGACTCGGCCCTGTTTAGGGACTTCGTCAAGTGCTACGCTTCGGCGCGATAGTCGTATCACTACACCGATTTGGCCCTGTTTAGGTATTCGTCCTAACCGACCCGACGAGTATTCGTTCGTTACCAATCAACCAGCTGCTGTCCCCGACAATTCTCCCATCCGGCAGTCGATCAACTACCGCCGCCGATCAACTCTACACTCGTTTCGCCGATACAACCGAATCAACTTCCGCTGAAGGAAACCAGTCACACCGGACCCGACACCGATACAAACATATTTCTCCATCAGTACACTCTTGTACATTTTGGATAAATAAAATCGACGTTTATTGTTTAAAAGACCTCTGCCTTTGTCCCCTCATTGTCTTAGCTGTTCACACCTTTCTTCGAAAAGCTTGCGGGGGCGACATCCTTATCGGCCCCGCGACAGGATCTCACAAAGGGAAAAGTGTCAGCTGAACGGGTTTTTTTTGTAATACACTCTGAAGAACCAGCAATACTTGGACTAAACAGCTGTGAAAAATTAAAAATAATCACAATAAAGAATAGTATAAACAAGTCCAAGCGAAGAGTGAAAGAAACTCTACTAGAACAAAGACCTCACATTAAAAACAAAACACACATAGTAAAGATGGATCCAGAAGGTTTCGACGACACTGCCGGGTGTTTTGAAGATTTTAAATATCACATAGTCACGGAGCCAATGATCAAACCTGTGGTCCATACTCCAAGAAAGATTCTCCTCGAGTTCAAAGAGAGGTTAAGGGAGAATGGAACAAATATCCTAATCGAAAAGGTAAACAAACCAACGTATTGGGTAAATTCAATCGTTGTCAGAGAAAAATCCAATGGGCGATTAAGGATCTGCCTAGACCCCAAAGATTTAAATGGATCCATAAAAAGAAGGCACTACCAAACACCAACACTAGAGGACATCTCACTGAAACTTTCAGGATCCAAACTTTTTAGCAGGGTAGATGCTAAGAATGGATACTGGAATATCAAACTCGATAAAGTATCCACTCTCCTCACTACGTTCAACGTCGCATTTGGGTGATATAAATTTCTATGACTTTCATTTGGCCTCAAGGTTAGTCAAGATATTTTTCATCAAAAATTGACGAATCATACAAAACCTGCAGAGGCGTCATAGGAATTGCAGACGACATACAGATTTATGGCAGAGATGAAAATGAACACGATCTCCATCTTCACGAAACAATGGAAAATATCCGGAAAGGTGATATCAAACTGAATGTTAATAAAGGCATTATCACGGAAAAGGAATGTAAGTTTTTTTGACTAATATACGCACCCAACGGAATTATACCAGACCTAGAGACGATCACAGTCAAATCAAAGATGAAGGCACCAAAAGATAAAAAGGAACTTCGTAGCTTCCTCGGTATGATCCAGTATATGAGCTCTTTCATATCAAAGATGACTGACCATACGTCTAACATAAGAGAACTAATGAAGGAATATGTATGTTTTCAATGGACAGCATCCCAACAGCGAGACTGATAAACTCAAAGAGCAATTATGCAAAGAAACGGAGCTACGCTACTATGATAGGGAAAAGACAGTAACAACAGATAGCATAGGCCTAGAAGGAGCATTAGGGCATTGCGGAGGAGACCAATAACATTTGTGTCAAAGGCACTAACTTCAGTAGAAACCAGATATGCAAATATCGAAAGAGAATTACTGGCGGAGGTATACGGATGTGAGCAATTTTATAATTACCTACATGGCAGAAAATTTATATTAGAAAGCGATCATCGCCCATGAGAGTAAATTCATAAAAAGAACCTACACAAGGCTCCAGCCAGAATACAATGGCTACTCCTCCGACTACAAGCATACGACGAAGGAAATAAATGGTGATAGCTGATGCCCTATCGCGCCTATCTGGAAGTGACAAATACGAAAGAAAAGATATGGGAATCAAAATAAATAAATCAAAAGAAATAAATATTGTTAAACATCAAATATCGACTTTGATTATTGTTAGCGTCATCACCAACAACAAATTAGAAAAGATCAGAGAAGAGACCAGAATTACAAATTTTCTCACACGTTACACGAGGGTGACCAGAAAAACAACACCAGATATACATCCAGCAATACGCCAATATAGGTCTATCAGTGATGACATATCATTAGAAAATGGTGTACTGTTGGCTGGATCAAGAATAATAATACCCAAGACACTACAACCAGGAATCCTCCAGAAAATACATCAAGGCCACATGTGTTCAGGAATTTGTAAAATGAAGGTAAAATCTGCAGTTTACTGGATCGGCATATACAAAGACAGAAAACAGTCTCAAAATGTCACACATGTCAAAATTACCAGAATATGCAACTAAAAGAAGTCATTAGTCATCATATCTCCTGACATACCAATTAGACCTTGACACACAGTAGGCACCGCCCTGTTTATAATAAAGCAAGAATGATATATAATCATAATCTGCTACTATTTTAAATTCCCAATAGCTCGGAAATTACACAAACGTAAGAGTTGATACCACCAGTTTAACAGGAAAATAAAAAAGAATACCCGAGAAACTTATGGCACCCAATTCACATCAAGGAAGTTCGGAAGAATAGCAGAGGAATACGGATGCCAAATCAAAACAGTATCCCCACGTTATCCCAGAGGACACGGACTCATTGAGAGACACATCCAAAGAATGAAGAAAGCCCTTATAAAATACAAGGGAACAGAGGAAGACCCAAGTCTCGCTTTACTCTCGTTAAGAGCGAAACAACGCAAGCGTATATGAAGTCCCCAGAAGAACTGCTGAATTCCAGAAAATACAAAACCACATTACCCAGTAAGATCAATATTCCAAATAGATCAGGAGGAAACCAGAAGAAAACTAGCCGCTATTCAAGACAGGGGTAAACAATATTACATTAGGCATGAACTCTCCTTACACGAATTATTCAAAGGACAACATATTCACACACAAGAAGACCCAATATGGAAAACCTGGAGCCCAACCACTGCAAATCCTACATCATTAAAACTGAATCCGGAAAACATCTCAGGCGAAACAGAACACACATTCCACCAACACAAGAAGAAACAAGATACAAAAACAAAACAAACATTCACACGACCCCTATCACAATGAATGAGTGAAGACAACCTCATTCAACAAACACCGACAGATTACATAAGAGCAACTACCACAGGATACATGCTTGACAAGATGGAGAAAAAACATCCTACCACCCACGAGTTTTAGGTAAAAAGAAAAAAAAGAAAAGAAGAAAGCAGAACTTCATGAGAAAGAGGGATGTTACATATAGTAAGAAAAAAAAGTAAGTGAGCGAGGGCCCCAACACGCATGCGCCGGAAACGATGTAAAAAGTGCTAGAACTTTTCAGAATTGATGACGAAGCAGAGAAATATGCAAGCCGTATGTAAGAAATAAATATTGTTAAAAATCAAATATCGACTTTGGTTATTGTTCAATAACTACGAAACATAACAATGTTTTAGAGTAGGCCACTTTACTTATGTACTCGATTTTGTAGTGATGTTTTCTTTGAGTGGGAGGGGATTGGTTTGTACAACTTGGTATTCGGTGGGGGTATAGAGTGTTCCGCTGTACTGTTCTTTGTAGTTAAATCCAAGTACGCTGGGATTGAAAATATTATATAGATAAATGAATTGCCTCCCTTTGTAGGGGTCGTTATCACCGGCCCCTAGGTTGGGCTAAAAGCAGCCTATCACGGTCCCTTTTTTCCTGTGATACCGACGAGTCAACACGGACAAATCTATCTCCGTAAAACTCATCCAGCAACCACATGGTGTCCGAAAATGGAGCAGCCAAGAATACAACATAGGAACGCGGATGTCCCAACAGTTGCAGCAAAGCATCCGAAAACTGAATCCATCTTCGACGTGAAGACGAATATATTCCGACGTTGCAACAAAAATGAGAAGAACTGTTAATCGAACGAACTTTACTGCTACCAGTTAAGTCCTCACAAAAACCACTGTTTTTTTGCAACGATTTTTAAACCCAATTTTTCTATCTTCCCTTTTTTTCTTCCTCTTTCTTATATAAAGCCTTTCTTTTTTCCACTCGTTTGGTGTTGTCCTGTTTTCTCTACGGTAATAGCTAATCAAACCGAGGTATCTTCGTAGTTGTCTCAGTGATGTTGGTTGTGGAAATTGTTGTATTACTGTTATTTTCTCTGGGACAGGCGTGATCCCGTGTTCGTCGATCACATGGCCCAAGAATTTCAATTTAGAAACAGCAAACTCACATTTGTTTAAGTTGATCTTTAAACCAAAATGTACTAGTCTTTCGAAAACGTATTGTATATGGCCCTAGTGTTCTTTGTTATCACGACTATCAATAAGAATGTCATCGATATTCGCAAAAACGAAAGGTAATCATCTCAAAACGTCTTCAATAAATCTCTGAAAACTTTGGGCTGCATTACGTAACTGAAATGGCATCCCTGTGAATTCATAAAGCCCGAAAGGAGTGGTAACTGCTGTTTTCTTTATGTCTTCTACTGGAATTTGGTAGTATGCCTTAACCAAATCCAATTTTGTGAAAACTGTAGTTCCCTGTAAACCTATGGTGAAATCGTGTAAATCTGTGATTGGAACTGTTTTTGCGTTAAGATTCCTGAAATCCCCACAAGGTTGCCATGCGCCTGTGTCTGGATTTGGAACCATGTGTAGTGGAGAGCAGTATAGGCTACTTGAAAGACGTATGATGCCTAATTATAACATATGTTGAAATTCGTCTTTTGCTATTTTTTATCTCTCGATGTGTGTGTGTAGATGGTCCGGTTGTTGCGATAATGTTCAGCAGTGTGACGAATTTCGTCTGTATGTTTTAAAGGCGTAGTTAGAGTAGGACATTTTTTATCAATTCCTGCAGTCCATTAGCAGTTGGTATTGCAGAACTAATTCCTGTTGACGTGTAGAGTGAGGTGATTCTCTTTGCCTCTAACTTTGTGTTACTATTAGTGAGAAAGTGTGTCGCCATATTCACTGATAGGTTGAAATGAGATAAAATAAATCCGCTCCTAGAATTGGTGTTTTCTCCTGCGCTTGATTGAAATTCCATGGAAAAGATCGTCGTAATCCCAAATTGAGTGTTAGTGATATCTTTTCCTATGTCTCGATTTTTTATCCATTTGCGGCCTGTAGTGTGTATGTGGATAGTGTATGTTTTTGGTTAAGATGCAGTGGAATAACACTGATTTCTGCACCGGTGTCAACTAAAAATAAATATCTGTCATTTCTGTCACGGATATAAAATAGACAACATTCTTGTCCCATTCCATTCCATTGTAGAAGTGTGGGAGGTCCTTGAATTGAATTTGCATAGTTCGGTGCACTTCTTTGCCTCTTTTCCAAACTTATAATGACACCAACAGGTATCGTAGGTAAGTCGTTCTTTTGGAGGATGAATTCGACCTGCACCAACTTTTGCGCAGTGAATAGGATCAATTTTTGATCTTTGGATGAGAACGCTGAAATTTTTGCCTTCGTACCAAACTCTGTACTTGTATGGTGCGGTTGGCTATATTTTGATGTATCTGAGACAACTTTTCTGACCAATCGGTTGGTATTGTTGTAATTGTTGGTATATGTAATGTAGCGTATATGCTTTTGTCTTTGTTGTCATGTATTTTGTCCGCTATTTCTGATAATCTCTCTAAATCTGCTGCTTGTTCGTCAGCTGATGCACTATCACCTTGCTTCTTAATAGAGTGATAACTTCTTCATTCTTTAAATCTCATAAATGAGCCTTGACTCGCTTTAAACTCTACATCTTTCTTATCTGGGTATTTTTTGTTCAGGTCCTCAAACAAAGACATTGCTTTCGCTTGAATAATTTCTTGACTAATAGCTCGTTACAGGGTCGCTCGTAATTTGGCCGTCTAGAATAATCAAACGCTTTTCATTGAAGGAATAAAATTCAGTAGAAAAGACGACGTAGTTTCAACAAATAAACATTGATTTAATATAACGATAGGAATAAAAAAAAGTTGGAAAGTAATGTCTTTTGTTTGGGTTGATAAAGTTCTGAAATAAAATATAAACTGTCTTTGTGTACGCGTGTGAGAAACAATAAAATGTTGTGATATGTGTGTTTGTATGAAAAAGTCAACATGTGTGTGCGTGATTCATAATAAACGGATACTAGAGATACGAATTGTTTCTTACTTTTGGCGGTGTTACCGTGGTCTGGAGTTTGTCAACGCTGTCGTTTTTGACATGAGGTCATGAAGGTCATCGGCGAAAGGTGTGTGTAGCTTGCTGGCAGCCGCGTGTATATTGTTTGGGGAACGGATTTCGTATGTTTTTATACACTTTTTTCCGAACAATATCGGCTCCAGAATTAAATTATTTATTTATTTCTAATTGGCCCTAAGAAGTCACGTGGTATGTCTTCTACTACGTCCGTACGATATTTGGTCGGTATCTACCTAAAAATGATGATGACTAATACAACAAACATTCTGATTTGTAATCTATGATTTTATTGGTGTGTTTTAAGATGTAAGTGTTTTCTTGAGTGTGATTGGTTTATAAATATTGTAGTTGATATTTTAGTGGACACGACAAAAGGCCCCCTCCAGATCATTAGAAATTTATTTATAATGATATGTAGAAAACAATTATTTAATATCTCAGATATGTTTTATAATGTTTTGGCCAATGCACGTGTCTCCCAGATCTTGTTGTAACATTCTTCTCTGTTATTGTCTCTGGTGAGAGGTGTCATTTGTTTTGTTGGATGTTTGTTCATTTTGTCTTTTTTGTGATATTTGAGTTTGAATGCTCATGTTTTTTTTTTTTTGTAGTTGCTGTGAGAATTGGTTATCGACATAAGCCGGTTTAATCCGATCGATAGCAATAGTGTCATGTTTTCCATTTTTCATGATGGTGAAATACTTGTCCTTTCTGTTAATAACTTGGTATGGACCTGAGTAGTTTGAACATAAAGGTTTTTTTACACCGTCATTTCTTATAAATATATATGTGCAAGTGTAAAGGTCATTTGGTAGGTATATATTTTTGTTTGCTTTCCGTGTTGGTGTAAATGTTAATGATGACATTCTATGTTTTAATTCCTGTACAAACGTTGTTGTCGGTAAAATGTTCGTGTTGTCATCACAGTATTGACCAGGTAGAGTCAGTGATGTGCCGAAAACCATTTCAGCTGGTGTACCACCCAAATCTTCTTTTACAATATTTCTGATTGATAAAAGTACCAGTGGTAAGTTTTCTAGCCAATTAGTTTTGTTTTGTTTCATTGCTAGAGCTGTCTTCAACTGTCTGTGGAAACGTTCTACCATTCCGTTTGCACAAGGATGATAGGCTGTAGTTTTTATGTGTCGAGTTCCGAGTAGGTGATTGAACTCTCTAAATAATGTAGACTGGAACTGAGCTCCTCTGTCTGTTGTGATTACTGAAGGTACACCAAATATTGCGATCCATTCAGTAAGGATAGTTTTAGCTATTGTTGTGGCTGTAATATCTTTGATTGCTATTGCAGCAGGCCAGCGAGTAAACCTATCTATGATGATAGTAAGGATATATGTATATCCTTGAGAACAAGGTAAAGGTCCTACAATATCAACGTGTATGTTCGTGAATCTTGCATCAGGTGTGCTGAATGTGCCTGCGGGTGATTTGGTGTGCTTATTTATCTTGTTCTTCTGGCATGATAAACAAGATTTTGTCCAATTTCTTATGTCAGTTGACATATTTGGCCAGACAAAACGTTCAGTAATTAACTTCACAGTTGCACGTTTTCCTGGGTGAGACAATGTATGGAAGTGTTGGAATACTTGCTGTCTCAAATTTGGTGGTATGTAAGGTCGTGGTTGAGTTTGTGAAATGTCACAATAAAATTTAGTATCACTGAATGGAACAGGTAGTTCAACTAATTTTAGTGATGTGCTTTGTTGTACTTCTTGGAGTGTAGTGTCTGTGGTTTGTTCTTTAGCGATTAATTCGAGGTTCAAAGAACTAGAATCTAAAGAAGCAATTGTGGCACGTGATAATGCATCTGCCACTATGTTTTCTTGACCTGTTACATATCTGATATCTGAAGAGAATTGGGAAATGTAATCTAGGTGTCTGATTTCCCGAGGATTATATTTGTCAGTATGTGTGTGTAATGCATATATTAATGGTTTATGGTCTGTGTATATGATGAAATCTCTGCCCTCCAGGAGGTGCTGAAAATGTTTAATAGAAAGATATATTGCTAATAGCTCTCTCGAAAAATGTGCTGTATTTAGTTTGTGCCTTATTTAGTTTAGCGGAGAAGAAAGATATACGTGTGACATGTTTGTCCAAGATTTGGTGTAAAACTGCAACTACAGATGTTGATGAAGCATCTGTTGTGAGGGTAAGCTTAATTTTAATTTTCTCGCTATCCTTGATGTAATTCAGCTTAGTAAAGTTAGCTAAAGCTGTTTTGGCATTGTTGAATGCTTCTAGAGTGTCTTCCTGTAACATAATTTTTTGTTCTTGTTCTTTAGTAGGTTTGTCAAAGGTGACAGTACCGCTGAACAATTGGGTATAAATCTCCTGTAATAATTGATAAGGCCTATAAATCTTCGCAATTGTCTTAGTGACGTTGGTTGTGGAAAATTGGTAATAGCTTCCAATTTGTCTGGTAATGGTGAAATACCTTCGTGGTCAATTTCATGTCCGAGGAAATTTATTTTTGGTTCTCAAAAACACACTTGTGAACATTGATTTTGAGTCCAAAATGCGAAAGTCTTTGGAAAGCTTGTTCCAAATGCATTTTGTGTTCTTCTCGGTTTTTGCTGGCGATTAAAACATCATCTATGTAGGCATATATGAAAGGTAAACCTCTAAATACCTCGTCGATTAGTCTCTGGAAGGTTTGAGCGGCGTTACGTAACCAAAAAGGCATTCGCACGAACTCGTATAATCCGAAAGGTGTCGTCAGAGAAGTTTTGTGGATGTCCTCTTCGGCAACTGGTATTTGGTAATATGCCTTTACCAGGTCTAACTTCGAGAAAATGCGTGCACCTTTGGAGACCCATTGCAAAATCGTGTATATGCGGAATTGGGTATCTGTCAAGGATGGTTTTGGTTTTCAATCTGTGGAAATCGCCACACGGACGCCATACTGTCGTGTTTGATTTTTGGACCTTGTGCAATGGTGATGACCATGCGCTCTTGGAAGGACGTATGATTCCCAACTGTAGGATTTTCTGAAACTTTGCCTTGGCTGTTTTATATTTGTCCGGTTTTAATCGTCTCGGTGAAGAGTGTACCGGTTGTCCTGTTGTTTTTATGTGATGTTTGGCATTGTGCTTAATTGTGTCTGTGTTTTTAAAAGGTTGAGTGATTTCCGCGTATTTCTGTATTAATTCCTTAATACCGCTAACTTATGGTAAGGCAGAACTAATTCCAGTTGACTGGTATCGGGAGAAAATTCCTCTCACAGAAAGTTCTGTCAGATTGTCAACTAAGGAATAAGTGGTCATGTTAACCGATAAATTAAATTTAGCTAGAAAGTCTGCACCTAATATTGGTGTGGTAACATTAGCTTGAGTAAAAACCCACAGAAAATTTCGCCGCATACCCAGGTCGATGGTTACTGCTTTCTCGCCAAAGGTATCAATTTTTGTACCGTTAGCAGCTTGGAGTTTGTAGAGTCCTGGTTTTAAATTTTGCTTTGGATCCGGCGGTAAAACACTCACTTCGGCTCCGGTGTCTATTAAAAAATTATATCCGTGATTTCTATCAAGGATATAGAACAGACGACCTTTTTTTTGTGAGAGTCCAGCAACAGTCGTCGTCTCTACTGGCTGGAATTTAAGTTTTCCGATGCCGGGTCTACAAAGGCACAAGGTTTCAAACAGCGTCTTGCCTCTGCACCAAATTTATAATGATAGTAGCAGATGTCGAATTTTCGTCTTCCTCTATCATTGCTGAAACTCCTGCTGTTACTCCTTCGTCTGTACTTAGGTCTGGTAGTATTACGAGAAGTTCGTTGTTGTTGATGCAGTTTCAAGATAGACTGCATCTGTTTGGCTAATCTTGCAACCGTTGCTTGCAGTTTCTCAATTTGTTCGTTTTGTTGTTGGTTTGTACATTGCGGTGTCAATGTGTTCACCTCCCTGTCTCTAAAACCAACATGGATTCGGTCAGCAGAATCCGCAAGTTTTTCCAGTTCAGTTTCCTCTGCCATGGGTGCTAAAATTTGCGTCATTGTGTTGGGTAGTTTGTCCAACCACAATCTCCGTAGAATATTTTCTGCCATGACATTAGTACCTAACAGAGTTTTCATATGTCTTAATAACTGGGAAGGAGTTCGGTCACCTAGTTCCACTCGGGTAAACAAATCGCGCAGCATTGTCTCATTCGAAATTCCAGTTCGTTTAATTATGGCCGTTTTTAATGTATCGTAGGGGTTTTCTTCTGGCATTGTTTCCAGTAAGTCCGTCACTTCTTCTACAACTTCTGCTGGAAGTTTTTCTACTAAATAACAGTATCGGGCTCTTTGCGAAACAATTTTCTTCGCGTTGAATATGGCCTGCATTTGTATAAGCCATGATTTTATGTTGTTAGGGTTATATGCAGGTAAATTCAGGGTGACTGTTGTCAACGAAGCTTCCGTACTATTTGTGTTTTGTTGTTCCATTTTTTTTTTTTTTTTTTTTTTTAAGATACGTAAATTTGTGTGTTCTATTTACCAACTTTCGTGTTTTCACAAGGTAATAGTCGTGGTCACCATTTGTAGGAATCCTTCTACTCGGTTTTTCGTTGAATATTAAAATTTGGAGTGTCGGGATTCAATACATTAATAAAATATCGTTACAGGGTCGCTCGTAATTTGGCCGTCTAGAATAATCAAACGCTTTTCATTGAAGGAATAAAATTCAGTAGAAAAGACGACGTAGTTTCAACAAATAAACATTGATTTAATATAACGATAGGAGGAAAACAAAAGTTGGAAAGTAATGTCTTTTTGTTTGGGTTGATAAAGTTCTGAAATAAAATATAAACTGTCTTTGTGTACGTGTGTGAGAAACAATAAAATGTTGTGATATGTGTGTTTGTATGAAAAAGTCAACATGTGTGTGCGTGATTCATAGTAAAAACGGATACTAGAGATACGAATTGTTTCTTACTTTTGGCGGTGTTGCCGTGGTCTGGAGTTTGTCAACGCTGTCGTTTTTGACATGAGGTCATGAAGGTCATCGGCGAAAGGTGTGTGTAGTTTGGTGGCAGCCGCGTGTATATTGTTTTGGGAACGGATTTCGTATGTTTTATACACTTTTTTCCGAACAATATCGGCTCCAGAATTAAATTATTTATTTATTTCTAATTGGCCCTAAGAAGTCACGTGGTATGTCTTCTACTACGTCCGTACGATATTTGGTCGGTATCTACCTAAAAATGATGATGACTAATACAACAAACATTCTGATTTGTAATCTATGATTTTATTGGTGTGTTTTAAGATGTAAGTGTTTTCTTAAGTGTGATATAAAATATATTTATGTTATATATATATTATATATATATTTATGATAATATATATATGTATATATTGATAGCATAAGATAATATATTTAAAAATATAGTTTAAATATATATCAGACAAATTAATGTCTATTATGCCTGATCATGATCCTGTTTATGAAAATCGTGTGTTTGTTTTAATTTAAGCACGAAAATAGAGACAAAAATTATCCAACATTTGCATATATTTTTTATTATTTTGGTCATTGATCTAAGAGATTTATATATATTTAATATTTAACAATATTTATATATATAGTCACGAATTTGATATTATATATATATATATATATATATATATATATATAATCTTATAAATATAATATATATTAATTGTCCCGAAAAATATTAGGTGTTTTGGCTTGTTAAATGAACAAACCAATACCTAAAAAAAAATATGGAATAAAAAAAAAAGAACTAAGAACATGTAATTACAAGAAAACAATCGTAAGAATCCAAACTTACAGTCCATAGAAAAACATTCCAACACGAGTATAGCAAAAATAACAAAGCAAAGTGCACAATACACTCTTTTAGAGTCAAATTAAACTATGAATTTATCGCAGATTCAAACCTAGCTGGAAAAGGTTTTTTTACGCGGATCCGCGTAGGTGAAACCTAGGTAAACATTGGCTCTTTAGGTTCAACTATATATATATATATATATATAGTCACGGATAGAATCTATATATTTATATATACAGTTATAGATATAATATATGTATATATTTATATATATAGTCATTGTTATAATATATATATATATATAGTCGGATATGATATATATATCAATTTATTTACATTTATATACACATTGAGTCACAGACAATATACATATACATAGTCACAGATATAATATTTTCGTGATGTCAACGAATACTCGTTGTCACTTTCGTAATGCTCGTTGTAGTAGAAACTTTGTAATCGCAGATACAACTATAGTAACGCCGTTGAACAATACTGGTGTCAGAAGTCTTCCAATATCACTAGCACCAATAGTACTTGCCCGATAATACTCGCTCGAATAGTAATCTGTATAGTGATCCGAATAGAGAAATAGTATAGTGAATAGAGTAGAGAATAGCGATCCGATACTCTTATCTTCTGTTACAGAATATAGATTAGAAATAGTGATCCGTTTAGTAATAGAGTATAGAAAAGAAATGGTGGTCAATTAGACGCCACGCTAATTCCTATATATATATTTCATTTACTATCACGTGATCTACTTATTCAAAATGGGACCGCATATGTTTGCTCACTGGTGATCTATGTTCAACCTCCAGTGTCGTCAGCGACACTTTATTCCTATATAACACCTCCCTTTTTAGATGACTTGGTCTGGAGTCTATATTTTTTCAGCTTCGGTTCAATATTCAAATGTTCCATTGCTATTCATTTTCTTTTACTGTACATACTTGGTTCAATATTTTCTGGTGGTGTTGGTACGTAAATATTTCCATTCGTAGTTCTTTTCGTGGAATTACTAAATTAGTGAATCTCCGTTTTAACTGATTAAGGTGTCACTCATGTCCCCACTTTTGTCCCTGTACCATGTATGTCATTTTGCCGATCCGTTTTTTTCATAACACCATCTTCCCAGAATTCCTTTCCACGTTGATACATTTTAGAAAATACCTTATCTCCAGGTTGGAAGTATTTACATATATTATTTCTTGATGTTCTCGCTTTGCGTTCTGGTAATAATTTATTAAAAACGGACTTAATTTTCCTGGCAGGTGACATTCCAGACACAGTGTTCGGGTTTAGTGTTATTCTGTAAAAACTGTTATAGCATTACTTCCTCTGACTCCTCTACCTCCGACTTTTTTTGTGCCCTCTTAAACGTGTTGACAAACCATTGCGTTTGTCCGTTTGATCTTGGGTGATAAGGGTGAGTTGTAATGTTTTAATGATTTCAAAAAAAAAAAAATCAATAGATGTGAATTGACTCACGTTGTCTGAAACAATACAGTCATGAACACCGAACCTTGCAAAAATCTCGTGTTGGAAATTTATCATTACCGCGGCAATCGGTCTTCTACATTTTAATATTTCTGTCCATTTAGTGTAACTATTGACTACTACTGGATAGCATGCTTCGTTTAACAGTCCTGCGAAGTCTATATGTATTCTGGACCATGGCATATCTGTTTTCGGCCAAGTTTGAATTTTGATAGGCAGTGACTTCGCTGCCAGAGCACAAACTCTGCATGATTTCACTAAATTTTCAAATTTTTTGATCCATTTTTGGCCAATAAGTATTAATGATTTCATTCTAGAAATTCCTGGATATCCTATGTGAAATTCTTTTAGCATACGTTTTTGCAACGATGCTGGTATCACAATTCTTTCTGCGTACATAAGTACATCATTACATAATGAAAATGCATTATTGCCAGAAATTTTCTTTTTTCCTTTAAATCTTAATTGCTTCTTCATTTTCATCATAAAGTTGTCTTTTTCCGACTTAATTCTTATTCCCGCCAATGTTATGGGCGCTTCTCTTACAGTATTGTATAATACGTGATTAATTTCATTTTCGGCCCTTATCGCCGCAATTACTCAAGTGGTTCGCAGAATCTTGGTATTAGTCTAGATAATCCGTCTGGATGACAATTTTTTGGATGGTAGAAATTCCAATTTATAATTATAGTTCACTAGGATAGTTCCCCAACGCTGCAGTCTATTTGTTGTGTGTGTGTGTGTGTGTGAACACCCCTTTCTTGAGTCATATATGAACAATGATGGATGATGGTCTGTCTGTAGTATGAATTCTCTACCATGTATGAATTTGTGAAAAATTTTCATGGAAAATATGATAGCCAATGCTTCCTTTTCTATCTGGCTGTAGCTTCTTTCAGCTGCAATTAATGATCTTGAAGCATGACCTATTGGTTTAGTTGTTCCGTCCCCATATTTGGGTAGTATCACTGCTCCAATACCCGAATGACTTGCATATGATGCAACCACCAATTTTAAACTTAGGGTGAAAATGAACTAGTAACAAATCCGATGTTAAGACTTTCTTGTTCTCTTCAAAAGCACTTTGACATTTTTCTGTCCAATTCCATTTCACATCTTTCTTTAGCAGGTTAATCAATGGTGCTTTTAATTCGTGCATATTACGTATATATATTGTTACGAACCCCCATCTAAATTTATTATAAAAACTATACCATTGCTTCTATTTTAGAAGCATTCTAAAATAAAGAGCCCAGTACTTGCAGAAACGTAAAGACGGAAATCCCAAAAAGATAGGTAGACTTGGTGGGGGCAAAGATTAATCAGAATGTACCCTTTCCTTCTCTTTTGGTCAACGTGTTGACAGCATGATTTACACGGATAGATTCCAGATAGGAGAAATTGAAACACTTTAAACTAAACTTTCTCTGACCTTGCAGGTGAGAGAGGGGGGGGTCAATAATCTCATTTCACCCATAATGGGAAAGAGTTCGTATTTGAAAATTGACCACGTGACAAGAAAAGAAAGGAAACGAAATTGCGAGGAGAATTCATCTCCGAGTGGAATAGATGGATCCGTTTGACGATGTATGCGGAATGCCGCTACATCGGGGATGAAAGAGAGACAAAAGACAGCTTATAGAAAAAGAAAAGAAGAAAGCGAGGAAAGATATCAAAAGGAGATACTTATGGGAAAAGGAAAGAGAGGAAGAAAATATGTCGAAGGATGTCACATTGAGATGAAGGAGAAGGAGAAAGAAAGCAGTTTCAACCGTCACCAAGCCCTTAAAAAAGGGCGAAAGGGAAAAGAAAGAAAGAAAAGACCACCTCAATCGAGAATGCTGCTACACCGAAACGAAAGAGAGAGGAAAGGCATTTTCAATTTAATCGTCGGCCAAGCCCCTAGACGACGAAAAGAGAAAGAGAGGAAGTAAGAAAATACCTCAAAAGGAGATGCTTATAAAAAGAAATAGAAAAGGAAAAAGAGAAAAGAAAAGAAGAAGTAGATATAAGAGACATTAGTGGAAAAGAACTTTTATTACGAGATAAGTTCGTTGATTTTTTTTTCTTGTGCTTCGTTTTTCTTTAAATGTACTTCTTTTTCATGTTTGTACTTTCATGCAAGTCCAGCATGAGATCCTTTTGTTACATGTTTCTTTCCACTTGTCTTAAAATTTTGATGTCTTGAAAATTCCTGCAAGTATAGCACATGTTCTGTAAATTCGTGGACGTATGGCACAAGACCATACATTGATTTGTGTTTTACCTTTCTTAGAGGATGTTCTCCTCCCACTATTTTGTCCACAATGTTTAAATGTTTATTCTTGACATATTGTCATTTTTGTTTTGTCCTTTTTTTTTTATTTTATGTTTCCCATGTTTTTACGTTTGTTTATAAATTTATATTCCCTGCCTCCTTTTTTGTTTGTCGCCTATCGTGTTTGTTCCTTAATCGATTCCACTCGGCCGTGTCTGATCAATCGGAAAGAGACTCTTGGGAAGGAAATATATTTTACGAAAATTGAGTAAATGTAAAAAAAAAATAACACAGATTACGATCCTCCTCTACCTCTGCTGTCGATTGGTCGTATATATATATATATATATATATATATATATATATATATATATATATATGATAGTAGCAAACCCTAAAAATGTTTGCAACTTTGTTACATTTGATTTTGATGGAGCGATCATGTCTTTTATTGCGCTCGTCCTTGAAGGATCTGGTCGTCTACCGTTTTCAGTAATAATTTTTCTTAGATATTTAAGTCTGGACATAATTCGCATTTTCCTTCACTAATCTTAAAACCATACTCTTTGATTCTCTCAAATACTTTCTTTACATCTTCCGTATATTGTTTTCGGATTTTTTTAATAAGTACGTCGTCCAAATATACTCGAGCACAATCCAAACCGGCAAGCATGGTATCCATTATCTGTTGGAATATGCTTCATGCTACTTTTATACCGAAAGGAAGTCGGTTGAATCTGTATAACCCTCTATGAGTGTTAATTGTTAATAATTCTGAACAGTCTTCGTCCACTAGTACTCGTAGGTAAGCGTCTGAGAGGTCCAATTTAGAAAAAATTCACTACCATTTAATTTGACAAAAATTTCTTCTGGACTTAGTAACGGGTCTTTATGTTGTTTAACCCCGTTGAAAAATCAGCACATACGCGGATTTTATTATACCCTTTTTAATGTAGACTGTTGGTGATGCCCATTCGGAATATTCTATTTTTGATATCACACCTAATTTTTCTAGTTTGTCCACTTCATTATTAATTAGATCTAAGGCCTCAAAAGCTACACTCCTTTTTGGCTTAAATTACAATTTAGCAGTATTCTTTAATACAAACACCGCCGCTTTTTTTTCCCACAAAAGAAACGTTACAGCTGAATTCATCCAAAAAGTTCAATCTCTTTCCCGAGACTCCATGTGTAACTTTATCAGGTCAATAAATTGGGTTTACCCATTTTTCTCCATGTCTGTTCATTTATGATAGTGATATCAGATCCTGTATCTAGTTGCAATTTTTATTTTTACGTCATTAATTTGCAGAAAAATAAATTTCCTCTTTTGAGATGTTTTGCTAATTTCTCTTTTTCCCTTTTGCAGTATCGAGTTTCAAATTCACAATATGTTGACACTCTTCCGCTATTTTCTGGAGAGTTAATTTGGGATCCATTTCTAATTTAGCAAGTATTCTGGATCTTATCTCAGCGTCCTTATTAGAAGTTAAACCCTGTACGAATATCAGGCATTTAAATAAATCAGGAGTTAATTAACTTGAATTTTTACATTCTCGATTCACAAATCCTGCATAAGTGACAAAATCTTCATCCTCAGACTTTACTAAGTTAAGACATTGCCATCGTGTATTATATAATGAGCTCCTATCACCAAAAATTTTTTATAGTATTAGAACAGTCTCATCAAAATTTACCTCTCCTGGTTTTTTCAGCAAAATATAATTTACATATTTTTCATGTTCAGCAGGAGACAATGTCCTTATAACTTTCTTTTCGTCATACCAATGCGGACAACCCCTTTTGAAGATCACTTCATATCTTCTATAATAAACTGGAAAAATTATCCCTTGATCTGGATTGTACACAAATTCGCTGATTGAATTAGCAACGGCATCTGGAGTGAATGAATCGTTTTGGTAAACAATTAAAAAAACTTCTGTTGTTGTAGTCGTAATTGTAATTGTTGTTCATGTTGTTTTTGCTGCTGCAATTGTTGTTCGTGTTGTAGTTTTTGTTGTTGCAACTGTTGTTCTTGTTGTTCCTTTTGTAGTATCAACATTTGAATCATGATATCTTTTCGTTCTTTCCTCGTGTAAAATTTGTAAATTGAACGAATCTTCGTGTAAGATCAAGGAATCCTCTTCGCCAGTTTTGTGATGTCAACGAACACTCGATGCCATTTTTGTAATATCAGCGAATACTCGTTGTCACTTTCGTAATGCTCGTTGTAGTAGAAACTTTGTAATCGCAGATACAACTATAGTAACGCCGTTGAACAATACTGGTGTCAGAGGTCTTCGAATATCACTAGCACCAATAGTACTTGCTCGATAATACTCGCTCGAATAGTAATCTGTATAGTGATCCGAATAGAGAAATAGTATAGTGAATAGAGTAGAGAATAGCGATCCGATATCTTTATCTTTTGTTACAGAATATAGATTAGAAATAGTGATTTTTTTAGTAATAGAGGATATAGAAAAGAAATGGTGATCAATTAGACGCCACGCTAATTCCTATATATATATTTCATTTACTATCACGTGATCTACTTATTCAAAATGGGACCGCATATGTTTGCTCACTGGGGATCTATGTTCAAACTCCAGTGTCGGCAGCACTACCCGGGTTTTGACCTTAAGGTCTCGGACACATCCTACCAAGATTGAGGTCGACATAATCAGTCAGAAAATCTTGCAAAACATATATAGATTATTACTAATGGCCACGCAAATGAAATAACGATGGAGAGAAAAGTAAGTGTATAAAAATTGGTTCCAATGAAATCATACTTATTATAAAACCCAGGTTGTGTGTGTGTGTCTGTACATTTATATATTGGATCGGATTTCCCTACATTTTTCAACCGATTTCAACAAAACTTCACAGGACTGCGTAAAATTACCTTGTGGTGGTTCTGAGAGCGAAAAAAAATGGGAAAAACACAATTTGTTTTGCACAAAAATCAATTTGAAAAACACGATTAAGAGGCATCACGAGAATGAAAGGGGGACAACTCATATCGAGTTATAACTTATTATAAAACCCAGGTTGTTTGTGTGTGTGTGTGTGTATTCGTTTATATATGGGATCGGATTTCCTACATTTTTCAACTGATTTCAACAAAACTTTTTTTTTTTTTGGCAGGTAGTGTTTCTTAT
Organism: Acanthosepion pharaonis; assembly: GCA_903632075.3. NCBI lineage: Eukaryota > Metazoa > Mollusca > Cephalopoda > Sepiida > Sepiidae > Acanthosepion > Acanthosepion pharaonis. Next base: position 64,800 of record CAHIKZ030003438.1, read on the forward strand.
TGTCTTGCACACTTTTTTCTTTATTTTTACATTCAGAATGCTTTAAAAATTCCATTTACAAGACAATTGTTTATAATAAAATTCTATTCAATCGGTAGACTCATAACGATTGAAAACAATGTTTTTGTTTGAGTTTGGGTTTGACCAATTCGTAAAAAAAAAAAAAAAAAAACTAATTAAGGCATGCGTGTCCGTCAACCTTAAACAATAATCTTTGTCAATTTTATTTTTCAGTCATTATGATGGTCGATACTTGATCTATCTCTTACTGTTACATCCCCGGGCAACGCCGGGCTCTACTGCTAGTTAACGATAAAAGCAAGCATGTTCTTATCAAATCTGATATCAAAGACTTTTCCCCCAGTATATTAGAGAAAAGCCTCCTGAATGCATTAAAATATGCAAAAAGTTTTGTTAACATACTGCCTGAAGATATCAATATAATTTTGCATTGCCGCAAATCTATCCTATACCACGACGGTGATGTCTGGTTAAAGAAGGCAAGCAAGTATTGATTTGATGTCCCACAAGGATCTTACGATGGTGCAGATGTTTCTGAGCTCATGGGGCTGTTTGGTATTAAGTAAAATTAACAAAAATGTTCATATCGACAACTACGATCGACTAATGTTTGTACCGGACAATAGAAAGATCAATGATAAAATCGGAAAATTGTTATTTAAGATTTTCCAGGACCTCAAATTCATCATTACAACTGAAATGAACAAAAAGGCTGTTCAATATTTAGATGTTGAATTTGACCTCACTGCAGGTACCGTCTCTCCATACCTGAAACCAAACACCATAGTACATAAACGAAAAGTCCAACCACCCTCCCACAATTATTAAGCATATCCCGAAGAGTATTGAGTGCAGACTGTCAAGGAATTCCTCGTCCAAATATATCTTTGAGTCAAACAAGAAAGAATATGAAACAATATTAAAAGAGGAAGGGCACAAAAACAAGTTGACCCACAACCAAACCAACAAGTGAGAAGCAAAAAGCAGAGAGAGAGAGAGAGAGAGAGAGATATTATTTGGTTCAACCTGGAAGTAAAATTTGGTTTCAATCTAGAAGTAAAAAGAATTAGAAATAGAGTCAAAATACTTTTCAAACTGCTAAATAAGAATTTCCCCAAACATCTTTTTAATAGAAATACTGTAAAACAAAGCTACTGCTGCACCAATAACCTAAATAGCATTATAAAGAAGCAGAACGCAAGGAAATACAAGACAGCCACTAATAGCAACACTACTAATATAATCACGTGTAAATGAAGGAACAAAACACAAGTGCTTTTTGGAAGGTATCTACAATGTCGCGGGCGTTTGGTAAATAAGGCGGACGTGGAGGATCCTGCAAAGTATAAATAGGGTGTACTGAAGAGACATTTAAGAAAAGGTGGTACAACCATAAATCCTCCTTCAAACTGGGGAGCCATAGCAGTTGCACTAAAGGAACAAACCATGTGTGGGAATTTAAAAAGAAATACAATAAAAGCCCTAGCATAAAATGGAGTTTTATTAAGGAGAGTTAAGCCGACTTACAGATGTATCGATAATGTTTGTAGGTTTTGTGAGGAAGAGAAGCTGGTCATTGTGAAGTACACAGAAAAAAGCAACCTAAATCAACGGTCAGAGTTAATGTCAAAATGTAGATACACCAATAAATATGCTCTGAGCCAGTACGAGCTCAGATGAACAACATTTTTTTTTTCGTTTCCGGTTCATCCAACTCTTTCTTTGTCACCCCCACACACCACCACGCCGCTTCTGATATATCTGATTTGTGGCGCATTTATCAATTTCTTTAAGCGGGCATGAATAGTGTTAGAGATTAATCATCCACAAATAAATGACGTGACGAGACGGTAAGGTCGAAAACTGGGTAGGGCGTTGCACGTGGATTTTTCTTTTTTTTTTATTAGCAGCTTTACAAATTCAATTTTTCTCAATCGTGTATTGAACACTTTTTAAAAAAATATCCAAGCATTGGTCTGACTCTAGTCTTATCTACTATTCTTCCTTTTTAGTATTATATATACATATATATGTAGTCACAGATATAATATATATATATATGGTCAATGATATGATATATATATATATATACATACATACATACATATATGTGTGTGTATGACAACAGATATAATATATATATATATAGTCACAGATACAATATATATATATCGTCATTAAATAATATATATATTTATGTATATAGTCACAAAATTAATATATATATATATATATATATATATATATTATATAGATATATATATATATAGTCACAGATATAATAAATATATCTATATAATAAATGCAAATGTCAGTAAATAACAAACATTTTTTCAACTTTAAAAATAGAAAATAACGAATCCAAACCATTTTCGAAATTTTCTTTTTTTCAGAAAATAAAACCTGCTGCAGTTTTTTTCATTATAGAATTTTTAACGAGAAAGAAAGAAAAAATGCAAATCAAATTCAATTACAAAAGAAAAATTATTTATTTCTAACCAGCTAAATAAAGGTTCTTACAAAAATTTTTCCTTTTTGCTGAGAATAAGATAACCTATTCTTTGAGTAACACAATTTAAAAAAACATAGCAGAAAACAAACTTAAAAATTACAATGCACAAAAAACAAAAAACAAAAAAGAACTGACCCACCTGCTGTGTCAAAAATAACAATTTTTGGGAGATGTAAAGCTCTACAATACACTTTCAGTCCTTTCAAGGTTCAAAGTTTTATCCTTTTTCTTTTTCTCTCTTGTGTATAGAAGGTTCTCTTGGTTTGGTGACCAAACTCCTTCTTTCTTCACTTATTTTCCTCCAGTCCGCCGGGAAATTAAAAATCTTTTTTTTACGGCCTCTAGAAGGTAAAATTTACTTAAACATAAAAAAAACGCTTTTTTGAAAGCGCACGTGTTTGCTCCTTCTTCTATAAGGCCTTCGGTTTAAGCTCCAAACTCAAACTGTCTCTTCTTCTTTTCAAACTTTCATTTCTTTGGGGCTTTCAAAACTTTTGAAACCAAATTCCCTCAGCAACTTTGTTTGCCCATGTATCCTTCACTTTTAGGCAAACGCTGCCTGCTTTTTCAGTAGCTAAAGAGAGAAACAACCTCTTCTCTCTAAGCGGTCTCGTTTCCAAATGCAGCTCCCTTGTTTCGAAGGGGGGCGATTTTTTGAACCGTCCAGTCACAGTTCATTAAAAAAAAAATAATTATCAGGTTCTTAGTTCCAGTAACACAGATGAAAAAATTTTGTTCTTAATTGACCTAAAATTTTCAAATATTTTGGTATCAGGCCAACTCCGTGAAGCAAATTAAAAACATTCCTTATTTTTTTTGGTTAGCTTAACCTATGAACTTAATAAAAAAAGTTTTCCCCATTCTTAAGACGTTCACAGAATACAGTAAACAACACTTTTACCACCTCATTGTAAAAACAAATAAAAACTCTTGCCAATATTAATTTTAACAGTGAATCTCACTCCAAATACAAAAATAGTAGTGAAAAAAACTTCCCAACAAACGAGAATTCAGGAATCTTGTGTTAAAATTAAAGAACTCAACAATGCCAGACAGACATTAGTTAACAATGGTTTTCCTAAACCTTCATCGACCACCAGATTAGCCTAGTTCTTTCCAAAGTAAATAATAATGATACTGAACACACAGACAAAAATAACATATTTTCTACAAAAGGCAAACATGTCAACTATAAACAAGATGAATCTTCACTTATAAATATCATAAAGAAATACATTATTCCAGTTGACCCGAACAAAAAAATTAAATTATCTACTACAAAAAATTTAAAATAGCTAAACGTAGCTTAAGAAATAACAACAGATCTGCAAAATCAAAACTACAAAGAACGAACATTATTTACAAGTTCAAATGTCCCTTAAGGAACTGTATTCCTGATCAAACCGAACTCATAAATAATTACATCGGTCACATGCCTATCCAGACGACTTACGTTACACCTATCCGACCATAGATCTATCAGAACCCATTTAAACATACACACAAACTTACCAAACTCCATCCGAAACTACTAATAGAAAGTACAAATATAATAACTTCATGCCCATCTAAAAAAAAATAAAAATAAAAATAAAAAAAATAATGGAAGCCTTAATAATAACAAAAAGAAAAAAACCAACACTCAATAATAGTAAAATAAATAAACAATGTGGTGACTGTTCAAAAAAAAATAAAAAAGAATTTATAACTCTAAATGATATACACACAGCCCATACATACAGTTGAAAAGTAAAAATAAAATTATCCTTGATAATGGCTAAAAGTCTAGCCAAAAGCACTCAGAATTATAGAACATTTGGACAGTTTCTACACACTCTGTGTCCAGAAAAATGTTTACTTGTTCGAAACTAAAAAATTTTTTTTTTTAATTATAAATAAAATCTAATTGCAGTAAAATGTATGTCAAATTTAAGGTTGTATGTACAAAAAAAAGAACTATAAATGTATTTATATATATATATATATATATATTTATATATATATATATATATATATATATTATTTAGTTAAATCAATTCACACATATAAAAGAGAATTAAATCCGGATCATTATATATATATATTCTTTAAAAAATAATGGGAATTAAACCAAAGGCCATCATTATGATAAAATGAAAAATTCAAAGTGTTGAAGTTCAAGAAAATACACAGTTGCTAGGCAATAAATGAGAATAAAAGAAAACATTTTCAATGGGTTGATAATATTAAAAAAAAAAAAAATGCCTGTCGCCAAAAGTGTGCCAATTCAATGTTCATTTTAGGTTTGAATATATTTTCGGTTTTGTAATATTGAACACTTTAACCCATAAATATAGCATAGAATATATAAATATATATTTTATACGTGTATATATATATATTTCATTAAATATTGACGTGGATAAATCAAATAACTAGATATTAGCAACCACGTCATTTATATGAATTTTACCGTGCATACAAAGGTAAAGAACAAAATTTACTTAATTTAAAGGAATCTAAACAAGACAGTGTTCAACTGTTTATAAAAACATTTCATGGCAAATTATATTAAAGATATAAATATAACAAGTTTCTTTTGCAATTTAAATTTTGCTTTATCTACCAACTCATCAGGCACAAATTTTTTTTTTTTTTTATATATATATATATATATATAATTCATGATTTTGCAAAATATATAGTCAATATATACATTGAAAGAAACAAGTATTTTTACATTACAAATTTTAATTTTTTAAACTAATAAATAAAAATACATTTCATATAATTAACTGTACACAGATGCATAATCTTAAAAATTCACAGAAATGAAAATTTTGATTTAAAAGAAATAAATCCCATTTAACAATTTTAATGGGTGAAAAAAGTATTCTAACAATAAAAAAATTAATATCCATTTAATACTTTGTAGAATAAACCATTATTCGTTTCTGATGATAACCAACCTCTGATTTTAAAAAAAAAATTAAAAAAAAAAAATTTTAGTTGGTATTTTGAATTTCCATTCAAAATGTTTATGGTCTTCAGATCTGGGATGTTTGTTGGATCTCTCGATTCAAATTTTCAAATAAAAAAAATTTTCAATTGGGTTTAAATCTGGGGACTGATGGCCATTTCAGGATATTTACATTATTTTATATATGCCGTTTCTTCATAGATTTTGCAGTGTGCTTCAATCATTATCTTGTTGGAAGATTGTTTCATGGAGGAAATTCAATATTTTCAATCCCGAAATCATTAAATTTGCTTCCAAAATATTTTGATATGCTAAAATTATTCATTTTCATCTATTACTGATATATTGTGTGTATCTTTTGCACAAAAAACATCCCAAACCATGATGTCATTAAACCAAATTTCACTGTCAAAACTGTGTTGATTTTATTTGAAGGGGTGGCCATCTTTCCTCCATGGAATGACTTCTAGAATTATGTAGAAAACAACTCAATTTCATTTTTCGTCTGTCTATAATACTCTTTCCTTTTATGATTTTTTTCCTTATCACAAGAATTTCAACCTGGAATCACTGTTTTTTTGTTTTTGAGACTTTAGATTGTCCCTATCAATTTCATTCTTTTATTGTCAGTTTATTGACACAGATTCCGAATGAAAGCAAATCACCCTGCAACTCTTGACGAGTAACAATTGTATTTTGTTTAATTTGATGCATTAATTTCCTCGAAGATCTTGCAGAAATCTTCCATGGAGAAGTGGTTCTTCTTTGGTTTTCAACAGTTTTGAGATTTTTATACCTTGCAATGAATGAACTAATGGAAGTAAATGGGATATTCAGGTTGTCTGAGATTTTCCTGTAGCTTTTACCTTCTTTCCAGAGCTTAACAATCAGTTCCTTTTGGGAATTTCTCAATTCTGTAAATCAATTTTTTTTTGTTTTCTATTCATATTTAGTTATTATGCATCTGTGTTAATGATATGAAAAGTATGTTAAAATTGTTTCCCATCACTGTATATGATGAGAGCTTCTTGAACGAATATCAATTACAGAATGTTCTGTTTATATTTTTTAGGCTAAAAATAACTACTGATAAAATTATTGGAACATTCTAGAATATTACACTTGAATAATGTAGAGTATTAAAGCAATTTAAAGTTTTTAAAATCTGAAAGTTGCATTGTACAAATACTTTTTACCCCATTAAAATGGATAAAATGGGATTTACTTCTATTAAATCGAAAGGTTTTTCTGTTTTCTATTCATATTTAGTTATAAATCATTGTACACAGATGTAATATGAATGAAAAGTATGTTGAAATTCAAATTATATATATATATATATATATATATAGTACCCTCTGTCCAAGAAAAAAGGATAAATGTTTACTAGGGCGGCTAGCCAATCCCTACCAGACAATTGACTAAGAGGCGCATTTGTGTTTAAAACAAACTATTATTTGACCAACAATTTGAACAAATGCCAGCATTTTTAATAAATTAAATCTCAAAATTTTGTATGAAACCACAAAACGTTTTGTAATGCTATTTGACCCAATTTAACATTGGATCTATGTATGAGGACGTTTACTAAAATATATATATTTTGAAAAACTCAGATTTAAAATCAGTTTCTGTCTTCTTTTTGACAAACCTTTCTTCAGCTTTAAAAATCTGTGTTCGAGTCTGTTGAACATCATAACTCAGTTTTTTGTAGAAATCCATTTCTTGCTCTCTCACAATGAAAGCCCTTTGGCAATGTTGGTTGGTTGATTTTTTTAGCATATATATATATATATATTTAATGCCAAAATCATGAATATTTTGAACACAATTTAATGGTATGTTTTGAATAAAATGTATTGTTAAGTTTATAAATAGTTATTTTAAATAATTTTTTTTATATAAAATTTCATTTAAATATTATAATAAAAAAATTCTGGATAGGCAAAAAGTTGAATAGCTCAAATGAATGATTTTTGATTTGATGGTTTGTATTTAGAAAAAAGAAACATTTTACAATAGTTTTTGTTTATTTGTTTACAACTAAAATTAAATATTAAGTGTTCAATGTTATTTAAAATTAGGAAAAAATTAGTTGTTTTAAATTTTGACAGGATTCTTAAAAAATAATCATCTTTTTTTTTGCCTGCATGGGAAAAATAATATTAAGTACGAAAACATTTTCAAAATACTTTCTTAAGAGTTTAATGTAAAAGAATTTGATCTTTAAATAACACGCTAAGTTTTATCGTCAGTAATGGTTACATTATAAACTGAAAAATAAAATCATTTTTGATTTTTTTTTTTTGTTTAATGGAAAAAATGAAAAAAATTGCCAAAATGAATTTTAGACAAAAATTGAAAAAACACCCATGTCCAAAAAAAAAAAAACTTTTTAATATTCTCCGAACAAAAAAAAAATTAAAAAAAATTTTACTTTTAGCAAACTAATTCTTGAATGGTGGTTTTTAATGAAAAAGTCTTAAAAAAAGTGTATTAAAAAAAATTTGATTTAAACTCGAATTTAACATAATTTTTTGTGATTATCAGTCCTCAAACTTTTCTGACACACTTTTATTTAAAAAAGGATAAATTGAAGTGTAGAAAACAGTTTTTAAAAAAATGTCAAATCACTTTAAAAGTGTGTTTCAAAAGATTTGTTTAAAATTTTAATAGCTATGGTATTGTTCTGAAGTTTTGCTATTTTCCTAATGTCTTGTAAAAATAAACATTTGAACTTTCCATCATTAAAAAAAAAAATTTTAAATTTACTTTTTGTTATGTCGTATATCTTGCTAAGTAAGCATTCAACCTCTGTTCTAGTTGGTGTCCATTTATCATATGAGCTACCTGCTCATATGCAAATTATACTAATTTGCATATCACTACATCTCCCTATAACGGAGGGGCCTTATGCCGTGAGTACTTCTTGTACTTCTTCTTGTGCCCTCCTGAACATCTTCCTTTATCTCTCTCCTTTCCCTTGGAGATCTAGATCTATCACGTCTTTCCCTATAATCGAACTGTTCCTCTTGCATACTCTGGTCTTTTCCTCTTCTAACTTGTCCCATTCTACTTCTTCCTCCGCAGTTTCATTCTGCATTAACTCTTCTGTTACGTCAATAATGGGCATCTCTGAAGGCATTTCCTCATCCGATTCTTCTCCTTGGGATCTTATTTGGTCAGCATGAGCTAGAATACTGTTCCCATTTTCTTTATTTAATATTGCAGTATTATGTCCTTTCTGCATAATAAATTCGGCTGACTTGGGTTGCATATTCCTGTTTCTTTTGTACCACATCTTTTGATTTGTGGCATATGACATAGTCAAAGGGGACCTTAATTGTCTGCCCATTAAGGCAGATGGACTTTCTGGCCTGCCTGCATGTGGAATTGTTCTGTAACTTAATAGTAGTCTTGGTAGGAAAACATCGATTTCCTCCTTCTGTTGCAAGCATGCTTTTATGCTCTTCTTTAGCGTCTGGACCATCCTTTCCGCTATCCCATTACTTTGAGGGAGGTAGGGAGGGGTCTTGTAAGGTCTGCATCCTATTTTTCTTAACCATTCATGCAAATCAGCATCCACAAATTCTGGTGCGTTATCAGTCACCAATGTTCTCGGTGTCCCATTCCTCGAAAATATTACTCTTAATATTTGTTTTACGGTGGTACTTTTTTTTATCAGGTACTCTCACCACTTCAGGCCAACCTGAATATGCGTCTACTAATATTAATAATAGTCCTATCCCATTGACATAGGCATGGTCCATGTGTATTCTGCTCCATGGTTCTACTTTCCGGGGCCATACATGTATTTTCTTTTGCTTAAAATTCCTGAGTTCTGTGCATTTTTTGCATCTTTTTACGTAGTCTTCTACGTCTCTTGAGTACCCCGGCCACCAGGCTTCCAATTTTAATCTTCTTTGCGTAGCTGCCACTCCACAATGTACGTCATCGTGTACACTTTTTATAACCTGTCTCTTCTGTGTTTCTGGGGGAACTATCAAGTCTCCCTTACATATTATCCCGTTTTCTATAGTCATTCTATGTCTAATTTCTTTGAATGGTCTTTCAGCCATTGAACAATTTCCCCAGCGATTCTGTTTTATCCTTGACATTATTCTATTTAACACTGGGTCATTTGTAGTTTCAGTAGCCATTTTATCTACAGATATTACATCGGTTTCTACAAGGTGCATGAATGTGTCTTCAAATTCCTCGTCATTTTTGTCCTTCTCTTCTCTATAAAAAAATCAATCTAGATAAGGCATCAACGTGCGGTATTGTATTCCCTTTAACATATTCAATGTCAAAGTCGAACGCCATCAGTCTAATCGCCCAACGCAATATTCTGGACGTTGTAACTTTCGGTAGCTCTTTTCTTGGGTTGAAAATAAATTCCAGTGGTCTGTGATCACTTTTCAACAAGAATTTTTTCCCCATCAAAAACTGTCTTGCTCTATCCGTTGTCCACACTATGGCTAGTGCCTCCCTTTCTATATTCGAATAATTGTGTTCAGTTGTTGTTAATCTCCTCGATAAGTACATTATGGGATGCCCATCTTGTGACAAAATACCAGATATGGACTGCTCACTAGCGTCAGTAGTTAGAGTTATGTCCTTCTTAGGGTCAAAAATTTGTACTATTGGCTTTTTTGCCAGAATCTGTTTTAAGTTTTCAAAGGCTTTCTGTTGGTGTTCTAACCAAATGAATTCCACATTTTTTTTCTTAACTTAGCAAATGGTTCTGTCAACTCATTATATTTTGGTACATATTTTCTATAAAAATTTACCAAACCTAAGAAGGACTCCAACTCTTTTTTTATTTTTCGGTGTAGCAACTTTTAGAATTTTCTCTATTAGTACTTTATCTGGAGAGATCCTTCCTTTGATATTGAGTAACCCAAAATGATATTTCATTACTGTTGGTTACACATTTTTTGTATTTATTGTCATACCAGCGTCTCTCAGCCGGTTCAGTATATTTTCAGTTTTTTTCTTTAAATCATCTTCATTTAAATCTCCAACACATATATCGTCTTGATAACAGATGGTATTTTCAACATTTCCTATTACTTTTTCAATAGCTTTTTGAAAAATTGCACTTGTTGTTTTTATGCCATACGGCATTCTTTTCCACCTTAACAGGCCTATAGGTGTGTTTATGGTCGTCATTTCTTTAAAATTTTCATTTATCGGTATTTGGTGGTAAGCTGATTTTAGGTCTATCTTCGAAAATACTTTCATTCCAGCAAGTTTATGTAAAGCTACTTCCACATTCGGAATAGGGTACGAGTCAGCACAAACTTTATGGTTCACCCCTATTTTATAATCTCCACAAATTCTCAGGTCACCATTTTTTTTTTTCAATACTACAATGGGTGATGCCCATTTACTTCCTCCTGGAGGGGCAGGTTCTAATAAGTCTTCCTTTATTAGCTTTTTGCAATTTAGCTATTACCAACGGTAATAAATGCACTGGTATTTTCTCGCTTCGTAGTAGGAGGGGAAACATTTTCTTTTAATTTCAGGCTAGCTTCATAATTTTTTAATTTTCCTGTTTTTTTTTATTTCTATCTCATTAATCAACTTCGTTGAATTTATTTTAACACGTCATTCCCCAGTAGTCCATGCGTTTTTCGGCAATTTGTAACTATAATGGGTACTATTTCATATTTTTCTTTTAATTCTATTGAACCTTCAAAGTAACCCATAATTGCTATAATCGAGCCATCAAACTGACGTAATTGTACGTTGGTTTTTTTAAAAACAGTTTTCCATTTTTTTTCCACAAATTTCTGGGTACTATCGTGACGTCACTACCTGTGTCAATTTGCATTTCGACAATAAAGTCGTTGATTTTCACTTTTATTTTTGTATCTCCGTTCTTAGATCCAGTATTTTGTATATTATCTTTTTTACATTAAAAATCTGTCTATTTTCATCCTCTACTCTTTCCACATTTTTTCGTTTTACATACTTCTTTGAAGTGATTTTTTTTTAAACACTTTGAACACGTCTTTCCAAAGGCTGGGCATTTTTTTTTTTCATTTCATGAATTTTTCCATAGTATGTACAATTTTTTCTTTTTGTTTGTACCGTATATGTTTCAGCCATTATTTCTTCGTAGGAATTATTTTTATTTGGTTGTAGGTATGTATTAATTCCTGCTGTTGTATAAATTCTATACACATATTCAAAGGCATGTTTGCAAGTTGTAACTGTTCCATTAACTTATATCTATGTGCTGAATTATGCATACCTTCAATTAATCTTAGTTGGATTAATTCTTCTTCCGTTGTCTGCTCTCCTGTTCCTAGTTTTTCGAATTCACAGTATTTACTTGCACTTCTTAACCAGTGTAAATATTTTACTATCGGTTCATCCACTTCCTGCTTCATTGCCATAAACTTGGTCCTTTCTGCAATCACCAGTCTTTTCTTTGGCCTCATGTTTCCCTTAATAACCTGACTTATTTCTTCGAAAGTCATTTCTTCTAGTTCTCGAGGGTAAACCATTGTAGCAACCTTCATAATCGCTTCACAACCAGCTTTAGCCATGAACAAGTCGGTGATTTCATTTTCCCCTCTGTTTTTGTTGTCTTTCAACTTTTTACATCTTGCATTAGCAGCAAAGCAACGAATCCACATGTCTACGTACTCTGGGTCTTCAAGGAACAAAGAGTATCCTATCGGCGACGCCATTGTTGTGTCGTGTATACTGCTAAGTAAGCATTAATATTTATTGTACTATGTACAAATGTGGCACAAGGCCGAAATAGGGGAAAGGGGAAAGAATGGTCATCTTCTGTCTTAACTTTAAACTTAGCTAGCCGCAATCACTGACCCAAACATACAAACAATGTTCCTTTCACCAAAACAACACATCCATTACATACCATTCTTACTACTTCCACCAAAATGCCTCAGGGACTCTATGAAGTTCTAACTAGTCCCCATATATACAAATCATTGCCTGTGGGGGGAGGGGAAATAAAATAACATCTAAAAAAAAACCAATGAATATTTACAATGAATACAAATCTATTTACAAGAAACTAAACAAAAATTTTATTCCCAACCACAGCCCCCGACAATTCCCGCTGTAACATTAGTAAATGCTGGTCCTGGAAATCTTGCTCACCAAATAATGATGAGTTTAATTTCCAGTAACCAGCCATCTTAACCCTAGACTTATCTTTATTTACATTGAACCCGGATAAGCCTATGATCCGAGTAAACTATAAAATGGAAACTTGGACATTCTAAGAGCCCTACTTCGACTCTCTTAACTAGAACTCGGTCGATGTAGCTTGCGCTAACCACCGAATCCGAGCTGCCGCCCCACAGTCAAGTCCATGCTACCTCCCGGGGGTGCTCATTTCGGTACTTATCGACGAGATCAAACCCGTCGATAAAGCCCCGAAACGATTTCACATCCGGATTGTTAGTACCCGGTTTTTGTCCTATACGATCTATATCGGGATCAAGGACGGCATTCCAATCACCCGCTAGAACTACAGAACGAGAAGTCGTCAAAAACGGCTCGATCCGCCGAAACAAACCAGGCCGCTGCGCATGGTCATTGGGCGCATAAACCCCAATGAGACGAAGAGCCTTATCCTTTATGGCAATATCCAGCACGCAAAGCCTGCCCGCCGGATCCGCGAAGACAAGAGCACACACCGCGTCCAGAGACTTGCTCACCAGCCAGGAAACACCCCTCGAGCATCCATCAAAACATGCTGAATAGAGGACGAACCTCTTAGACAGAATGTCCTCATGATCGCGAGATAAAAAACGGGTCTCCTGTACACAACATACATCCACTCCGAGGCGCTGATGATCGCGATCGAGCCTCGCCCTTCGAGACTCCGACCTCAGGCCCCGGACATTCAAAGTTGCTAACCAGAGAGCCATTATGAGACCTAATTAAGGTTGGGACACTGATTTGAACATGGTCGGGGTAAGGATACCGACAGCCTCTCCCATCGACCCGTGGCCCATCTCATTGTTGATGGAGCCGTCTTGCGAGAGACCGCCTATATCCCAGGGAAAAGTCAGTTTCAATGCTCTGTAAAGGGAGAGGTGAACTAAAACTGGGACCCTCCCTGCACAATTTTTTTTCAAATGATTCAGTTTATCGCTTTCGGTGATGGCAATTGGAGGAGACATTTTAATCACCTCCTCCAACATGGCCTATGCTTGCCGAGCTCCGGATCCTGTTCTTATTACCGTGAGAACTCTCCGGGCATTGGGAAAATTATTAGGGTCTTCGACATCTTTGTCTGCATACTGCCTTATCGAGAGAAGGCACTTTTAATCTTTGATTCTGTTCCCGTAATCTTTGGCCCTTTCAGTCTTGGCCGGGGAAATTCTGCAGATATCCTTCCCTGTGTAATAAATGAGTTTTGCAGTTTTTTTCTTTTGTATCCTGTGAAGGACTTCTCTGCCTTTTTGGTGCGGGAGGGGACATTTCAGGGTTTTTAATGGGGGAAGGACTGGGAGTATGAAGAGGGGTATATTGGGATTTATGTTTGTACGGGCTGGGATCTCTACTGAGGGGAACAGTTTTAAAGGATGATGGTAAAGGGGTGAAATGTTTCTGTGGGAAGAAAGTTTTGGGGTCGCAGGTGGGGACAAGGAAGATGATGTTTTGGGTGTGGCTTTTTTCGATTGAGAAAGCCTCTCCTTGTCTAATTTTTCTTTCAGCTGCTTTAACTTTTCGGTTTTTGCGAATCCCGGGTCGTATTTTAGCTGTTTCTCTTTGAATGTCACATCAGAAGCCGGGGCATCGCCCTTAACGTTGACAGAAGGAGTGGGGCTGTACGTGTCTGTTGCCCTTGGGGCTTCATTGGATTGAGGCCCCGCTGTCAGGCGCTTCCCTCTGGCCTTAACAACAACCAGCCCATTCCCCTCCCCTTCTCCACAACTGCACTAGCAGCGGGCGAAGGCTCTTTGGGGAATGTGGCCTTAAACCCAACCGGAGGTTTATCCGACCCGGCCCCGGAAGCTGGCATGCCCATTACAGGTGAGGCGGAAGGTAACGACGCGGTCAGAGGGGATCTTGGTCGACTGGCGCTTGACTTCCAGAGGCCTTCTTCTCTGGGCAGGAAGAGGAGAGGTGACCAGTCTCTCCACACTTCCAACATACCGGTTTGCAGCCGGTCACAATGACCGGCAGCTTCAAGCGCCCTACTACCAGACAGTTGGGGATGGAGCGGAAGGCCTGTTCGTTCAACATTATATCGACTCCCACCCCCTTTCAGGCTATTGCAAGAAGCACCCAGAATCTCGCCATACTGCGATAGGAACGCAGCCAGGTGCTCTCCGATAACTTTGAGGAGGGACCTCGTATATTGGCAGGCTGGTCTTCTTCGCCCTTCATACTCGTGCGAATTATGAAATCTTTTTGTAATCAAGTCACGACTTGAAGCAATATAACAATCTTCTGGTGTGGGTAGCAATACGTCCTACATGAAGAATTTTGCTCCCTTAACAATTCTAAGGGGCTTAAACCCCAGGGACTCCAGTGATTTCAACACTGTGTCTTTCGTCGAGCGACAAATTTTGCGCGAGCGCTTGTCCACGACAAAGACCGACAAATTTTTTTTCAATCTTTCTTAATTCTTGGGCGTCTTCCAAGAGTCCACCTTCCACGACAAGGTGAGCGTAACTCTTGGCTCGCTCCAAGAACTCCGCAACATTGATTATGCAACTCGGAGGGGACGACCAACAAGAGGGCAATTCCCCGGCCTCTGCATTCTTATTCTTCTCGACATCGGTTTGGCACTTCTCGGCTTCCTTGATTGCAAGTTCTTTGCTCTTATTTGTCTCTGATGTCTCCGCAGCCTTTTTTTTTTCGTTCGGTGGAACTAGAAAAGGGTACTCGTTAGTATCACTTTTATCAGGCGGATGTTTTTTGACGGAGAACAAATGCTTTTTTGCTGTTCTCTTAAAATCAGGGATTATTGGTTTCTTTTTTTTTAATCAGAAAGGACGGCACTGTTCTTGTTTTTTTTCCATTTTAAAAGGAGTAAAAAGAAGGGGAAGGGTGGTAGGAGAAAAGTGAAGGGGAGGAGTGGTGGGAGAAAAGGGGAGGGGTGGTAGGAAAATGTTAAAAAAAAGGTGGGTAGTAAATAAAAATTCCGCTTATCAGCGAGACAACAAATTTAAATAGTAAACAAAGGTCGATAGACGAAAGTAAAAACAGAAGGGCGTATATATATATTTAAAAAAAAGGGAGAGGTAAAAAGTATCAGCGAAACAACAAATTTAAATAGACAAAGGTCGATGGACGAAAATAAAACAGAAAGACGTAAAAAAAATTTAAAAAGACGAAAAAATTTCACCTAAGAGATTAACAAATTTAAACAGATAAAACGAAAACGCAAAACAAATGGACGTAAGTCAGGCGAGAAAAAGTTAACAAGATTCACAAAAACGAAGAAAGAACAAAAATTAAAAGGACAACAGACAAGAAAGCAACAAATTACACAATAAAACGAAAAGTTATAAACGGAAAAATAAGAAAAAAACGCTATACAAAATAAAATACGAAACTAAAAAAGTGACAATTCTCAATATGGCTGCCGATAAAAAACGGTCAACCCAACAACAAAAACGTTAAATAAAGAAAAAAAGAACAGAAATTACAAATTAAACACAAAATTTAAAACCAAATATTATACACACGTAATTAACAGATAAAACAGCAGAGCTTTTACGGATATTTAAATGAAAAACACAGAAATAATTAACACGTAATAAAAGGGGGAAAAAAAAGGTCGGACGAGAAACGTAAAGACGAAAAATAAACAGATAAACTCCGGGATGTGGGCACGGGAAGAAAATAGATTTAAAAAGGAAAAAATAAAACGTCAAAGAAAATCAAAAAATAAAAAAGGGGATAACTAATAGCAAAAATGAAGTAACGGTAAAAAAGGGGGTAAGGAACTGAAACGGAAAAAATCAAAAACAATAGTCAAAAAATGTACGTTAGAAAAATGAAAAATTTAACAAAAAGTCAAAAAGCAACGTTAGAAAAACGGTAAAATAAATCAAAACTTAGCTAAATTAAGGCAGTCAAAAGTTCAAAATAAAATCCTCTGAGAGACAGAATAAACGTCTAACACGGTCAGGCAAGAAAAAACTTGCTAAGTAAGCATTCAACTTCTGTTCTAGTTGGTGTCCATTTATCATATGAGCTACCTGCTCATATGCAAATTATACTAATTTGCATCTCACTACAAAGTTGGTATCCACTCAGTAGGTATGTCACATCTTATTAATAATTTTTAATAAAATAGGCTTTTATTTAGTTAGAAACTAATTAATCAATAGAATATGTTCTAATAATGTTTCTGCTATAATTTGAATCTGTTTAATTTGCTCATTTTACCAAATCTTAATTTATATAGATTTTAAAAATTTTCTTCACAAACATTACAATGTAAATCTGTAGAGACAATATTATTAATAAATAAAAATTAGAAATAAAATTATAATAATAATTAATATCAAATAAAATAAAGTAAATAACATTAAAACTTTGTTTAAAATAAAATAAATAAAACCAAAATAATAAAAGTTATCCCAGCATGCAACAGAAAACCTTTCCTGTCTGAAATGGACTTTGAGCCAAAAAATACTGTACTCACTCTCTTTGCTACTGACCCTCAAATGGTCAAGACGTCCATCTTCTCTCCTCTCCCATATTGCTTGTCATAAGACGAAGTGACTTTCTTCCTTTATCACATACAACTTTAAAACATATAACTAAAATACACACACCAGTACACAAAAATAAAATTATATGAATTTAATTTACAATTTAACATGCTGTGAATGTTATTTTCGTGTATGTTTTCATTCCTGTGAACATGAGGCTATCCGTGCTGGTATGATGTGAGTAACCCGACAAATCTTCTTTGTCTAGTTTTGCCTAGTACATTATCATTGCAGTAATCAATTAACTCCCCTTGTTTTTGGAACGCAAGTTCAAAAGATTCAAATTCAAAATTTAAATTACTATTTTCCAAATAATCAAATTCATTTTTGCCAACAGGAAGTTTCACTGGACCCTGTAGTGAATAGGTGCTACAATTTGTATTGAAATTGCTGTTACTCACAAGTTATGGCTGATCAGGACTTTCAAAGAAAAATGAATTCAACATTTTCAAAAGAAACAAATTCAACACGTAAAATATTTTTTATACATACTAGCAGAGCTCCCCGGCATTGCCCGGGATTTAAAAATTTTAAAATAAACTTATAACAACAATATGACTTCAAATTCATTTATTCAAACACAAAAACATCTTTAAACAGTTTTTACACTATTTCTTGATAGACAATATTTTTTGTCTTTCCTTGTGGTGCATAAACAAACAAATGATGAGAGAAACAGGATTCTTCAAACTGACCCCAATAACTGATAGAGTCTGGCCTTGTACTTTGTTAATAGACACAGCAAAGCTTACTCGTATTGGAAATTGAAGTCTCCTAAATGTGAATGGAATATCCAACCCTGATGGAATAAGGAGAATCCTGGGGATCTTTGCCTTTTCCATGCCCAGTAAGAATCGATGCCTCAGTTACATGTGGCATAAACTTCTTAGCCACCAGTCTGGTGCGATTACAAAGTCTTGGTGGGTTCAGATTCTGTAATAATAGCATTAAGGCACCCCTATCTTGAGTTCCAGTCTATGTGCAGGTAGTCCGGGAGATTCTAGAGAATTCAGAAATTATGTTGGATAATTGACTACCAGTTCTAGATCTGGAATGGTATCCACTGACCTGTAGATATGAGATGTTTCCAGGAGGGACTGCAACAGTTCGTCACTGATTCTGTCAACTGCTTTGTTCTTTGGAGTTAGCATTGCCTTGTCACATAACCAATTGTAGTTTTTGTAATTATGTTGGAGGTTTGGGAAAACTTTGGCCTTCAGCTCATCAGCAGTACCGACAACATTGTAGACCGAGATAATGGTCATCTCTCCATTGACATCTAAAGGTACGTTTTGTGACGTGCTCCCTCGGGCCATCTTGGAAAAAAAAAAAAGAAAAAAACAATAAACAAAACCTTAACCTGCACATGCTTAACCTGGAGTCAAATCCATTTCAATCCTCTCTGTAACCCCACTCTCTCACTGATCATACACCCTCTCCTCTATCTTTCTCCAACACTCTCTCATTAAATATACGCTCGCCTGTCCATCTCTTGGTTGACCCCTCACACTATAAAGTCAAGACAGATAAGCATCCGAAAAGACAATAGCAGTCACGCGGGCAATAACTAAAAGAGGAAGACGACATGCCCAAATAAGGCCCACGTTACCAACCCAGACTGCACACGCGGGAAACTTAACAGTGGTGTCTGTTAAGTTAGGCATATCCAATATACGGCGGTCAAATTGAAATAAGGAAGGTCCACAATTTATGGAAGGAAAATTATACACGTGCCTATTTATTGAAGATTAACGAAAGAAGAGAGTAAAGAAAAAAAAGGAGAAAAGTAATTTCAAAAGGGAAAAGTTCCAAATGAAAGGGCGCAAATCAGGATGTCAAATTTTATCTTTAACAGTCCCCTTTAAACTTTGCATCCTGATAATTTGTTGTTTTTTTTTACTCTAGTCTAGGTGGGTTCTTACCAGGAGCTTGGTGAAGCAGTCTGCTGTATTATTCTCGTCGGTTGACAAATAGTTTAGTTGTAATGTTGCGGGGGTGAATATGAAATGAGTTTGAAATGTGAGCAGAAGGTTTTTAGTTACATAAACTTGGCTGCGTGTGTAAAACTTCACTTTTCCACAACATTTAAATTTTGATGAATGGCACAAAGCAAAGACAATCATAAGATGACTACATAAAACAATGACAAGATATTTATATATAAATGATACAGTTGTTAAGAATAATTGCTCAGGGATTTTTAGCTGAGTTTCAAAGTTCAGTAATGTTACTTTCATGTCCTTTAGTACAGAAATTTTACGATACAAAAATAAGAGTTGCTTTCCCTTAACTAGAATAACTGTTTGTTGAAAGATAGGATTTTTTTATCAGGTCTCACAATGAAAGTAGTTTGTTCTTTTCGAAGAAATGTTTTTGTGAATTAGTTTTCTATAATATAGATATTGTGAGAATGTATAGAACTTTGAATATTTACTTGATGTTTCAAGAAGTTGTTAGGTACTAAATAGAATTTAGTTTTGTTTTGTACTTCTGAAAAATAATTAAAAAAAAGAATCGTGCCGCTAAATAAATGTTCACCAAGAGATGCAAATTTTGTTAAATAAAGTTGAGTGAGAATATTGCTTGAATTATGTCCTGTGTAGCTGTAAACGTGTTTGGAAAACTTGTAGTTTCAGGAAAAATCTTTTTCTTTTAAGTATATTGCTAGGAAATTTGTCCCGGCTTTCCCGCATGAAAGGGTTGAGGTTAAAAATAGGGTTGAGGTTTAAATTTTTTGCGAAAAAACGAAAGTAAAACTGCAAGATTAGAGCGGACAAACTCTCTCTTTTAAGCGCGTACGAATAAAGAAAAAAACTCCTGCTCGGTGAATAACAACAAAAGAAGAAAGTGTTTATTTACAACATATACAGAAGAAAAAAAAGGTAAAGGGATACAGGACGATTAATAGAAAAAGAAAGGGAAAAGAAAAAATGTTCTTAACTTAAAAAGGCTTGCTCAAAATATTTCTTTGAGCGCCTAAAGAGTTCTTTAAGCGATTAGATTGTAGACTCGTCTTTTTCCTACCTATCACCCCTAGCAACAGAACAGTCTACATCTTACGCCTACGTACGGAAAACTTCAACCAATAAAAACCGTACTAGGCGAATCAACAAATCTCATTGGTTAATGACACAATAATCTGAAAGTTCACGTGCAAAAACGAAATTGCGCCAAAACTCCGTGAGCCAATTTCGGACTTTCAGGACTTATAAAAGTAAACGCCGACTGCCCCAAGCAGTCAGTGACGAACACCCACAGAGAAATTGCCAACATACTCCATGTCACTCGAAATCACGATTTTACCGCGCAAAGGTACATCAACGCTGACTCACTCACAATTAAAACTCAACCAACTCTGTGGACATCGATTCTCAAACATTGCTTATCTAAAGCGAATTATATTCACTACCTAAGTAACATCAATGTGCGAACGACCTTAAAAACATTAGTCAAGGGTAGATCACTCCTTAAGAACTCCTTCTAAAAAGACACTTAATATTAACAATTTTAATATCAACACAAATCTAAAACGGACTGCAAATGAACGAACGATTACAAAGAGAGACATCCTGAAATCTAAAACATCATACACATTTTGCCAACATAACATATACCAATTATCCTGCTTGTATAATGTTTTGAATTGTATATAAATGTTACATTGAATATGTCTTGTTCTTAATCGTATTTTAAATTTCGTTTATTTGTTGTGGATGCAGAAAGTCATGCAACCTACACAAATTCCTTTTGATTCTTTCAAGCATAATTAATAAATTCTGCACGTCCCCAACAAGATTTTATTGTTAACGTTCTGATAGAAACACTCACAGTTCTTGTAAAGTTGGAAATTTGTTCGCAGATGAAGGAAGCCTGCAGCTGAGTGAGTTTTTTTTTTTTTTTTTGGTCGATGGCGGAAGTCCAGTGGGCTCGTCAGAAGGAGTGGTGAAGGGATGCAGCTTTTTGGATTGGTCTTGAATAGTAGACCGACGCCCGTTTTTGACAGCCCTTTAGTAGTTCTTTGGTGAAAGGGGTGCTGGAGCTCCCCAATGTCGACGTCACAGACGGTGGGCAGAAACCTCACTGTCGAAATAGGCAAGATTCTCCAAATTTATGGAGTTTTGGGAGGCTCCGATGGATCAGGGACTTTTCCCTCCAAAATTGTTGTACAAATTTCTTGGCCCCTCTATTGGTCGGAAAACACATTCTTATCTCTGATAAGAATCAGGACCCTGGGAGCCGGTTTCGAAGGTACTGAAGACAGGTTGAAGTGAAGAAGCTGTGAGGTTTCTCCCAGACTTTATGGCACCATGGAAAGAATAATGGTGGTGGAATTCCTTTTTATTTTCAAGCTCTCTCCTTAGTCAGAAAACATATTCTTATCTCTGATAAGAATCAAGGCCTTGGGAGCCGGTTTTGAAATTAAAAAGCGGTTAGAGTGAGGATAGAAAAAATAGCGAGAATATGAACTTGTGAAATTGTTGTTCTCAAATTAAATTCCAACAAAATTCTTGCTGGTGAATAAGTGGAAAATAGTATAATATCCAAGTTAATTTTCTTAAGCGTGGTAACGACGTGTCTGGTTGACTTTTCTTTTGTCTCACTGATGAGATACGTTCGCGTTTCTTATTTATTGTGTTGTCTGTCACCTGACTGCCTTTTCAAAATATTGGCGGCAAAATCTGATTGCATGGATGTCTTTTATATTTTTTGTTATTCAGCTAATCAATGATTAGAAAAATATCAATCCACTTTTTGCACAAAATTTTCACTTTTTAAAGATGACATAATTGCATTGCGTTATTTTTTTTAACCAATGACACGTTGAGAATATTTGTTTAATACTGAAGTGAAACATTAAACCATTGTTGGAATTTAATTTGAGAACAATATTTTACAAGTTCACATTCTCGCTATTTTTTCTATTCTCACTCTAACCTCTTTTTACTTTCAAAACCGGCGAAAGTTCCCAGTTGATTCTTATCAGAGAAAAATATATTGGGCTGACTAACCCAAAACCAAAACAAAAAATATAAATGAATTAAAAATACCATTATTTCTTAAAATGGTGCCATGCATATTCTAATAAACAGTTTGTTATATTCCAACCTGTTTTCAGAACCAAAAAATTATAATCCCATAAATGAGCCTTAAGTTTAGAATGGTAGTGACAAAATGACTGTTATAGTGGAACACAGAATTTATAGTTAATAGACTCTCCACCTATAATATTTAGGGGTAGTAGGATAACTGGCAGTCGCTCAGTGAGTTGGTCAGGGATCGATGTCGGATGACCGTTAGTCGAATCTAAAAGTATCAAAAAAAACAACAAGATTTCTCTGCGTTGTTATCTATTATATCAAGTTTAAATCAACGTTTTGTACGTCGAACCTATTTTAGGACCGACTTAGTACAAATACAAGCCTCCACTGTAAATCACACCATAACAAACTTAGCGACGAATATTCGAACTCTTGACGGATTTAAAAAAAAAAAATTGCGTTCGCCAATATTACCTTCATAAAGGATTAAAAAATTCATACGATGGAGGAAAAAAAAATTCGTACTCATACGGAGAAAAAAGAAAAAACTTGCCCATCACAATTTCGGCGACAAAATCTCGGATTCATACTTAAAAAAACTTGGCAAAATTTTCGAAAGACAAGACGACAATTTAGTGACGAAAAAAATCAGTCGTATTCTCAACTGAGAATTTTTTTTTTTTCTCGATAAGATTTTTTGTTCAAATAGGTCACGAAAAAAATTCGTTAAACCCCCCCTCTACAATTTTTAAGCATTGTGTAAAATTTTTGCGAAGATGGAGGAATGCAAAAATATATTCCAGGATTTTTTTAAGTTCAGACGGAACAACAGATGACAATATTAGAGCAACAGAAAACATTCCAGATGCAACAAAAAACTTTTTAATAGACAGATGCAGTTTCAACAATGGAAATGGAAGATGATGCATAAGAAGTTTCAAAACAAAATTCTGGAAATAACTGAGAAGAGGAAAGAGAAAAATCTACAAAATGATTCTTTCCCAGAGAATATCAGTATGGAATTTAATTGAAATATATTCGTACAGTCCAGATGAAGAGATAACTTTTGAGGAGTATTTTAAAAAATATACGGACGTGTATAACGAGGACTGCCACTCGTGGTCTGAAGAAAAAAAATGTTAGACTTTTTTTTAAGCAAGTTAGGAACTGCTGAGCATAACAAATTGATAAACTACATTTTACCGAAAAAAAAACTAGCGAGTTGACTTTTTTTACCGAGGCTTTGGTAAATATATTAAGTGAATCATTTAGAAAAAAGACATCTTTGTTTCACAAGAGGTGGAAATGTTTGAATTTGATGAAAGATGACGAACAAGACTATATAACGTACGCAGCCAATATGAACAAGCATTGTGAAGAATTCAATGGGCAGAGTTAAGCGCTGACAATTTTAAGTGCTTACGTGTTTGTTCAAGGGCTGGTATCGGAAAGAGACGCAGAGTTTTGAGAAAATTAGTACTTTCAAAATTAGAAAAACGAACCTAGGATTACGATACTTTTTTTGGCAGAAGACTGCACAAGATATGTGATGGAAAAAGATTCGAAAAAAAGATAGAACAGTCTGGTGTTTCGCATGTAAGGAAAATACGCTACAAAAAAGAAAGTCAGTCTACAAAAAGAATTCTAAAATTGCGGATTATCAAACAAAAAAGTGAAATACCAGAAAAAAACTTGCAAAAACTCCTGAAGCCATGTTTTGCTTGCGGTGAACTTCACTGGTACAGATATTGCAATTTTAGAAAAAAAAAAATGTTTCAACTGTGAAAAGTGGGGCATAAAAAGCTCGCACTGCAGGTAAAAAAATAAAGACAATAAAATAAGAAAATTAAAAATTCCGACGAGGTGGACGATGGAATAACCAGAAAATTTGTTACCGTCGAAATAAGTAATAAAAAATAAAAAATGCAACTCGACACTGGTTCCGACCTATCTATCATAAATTTGCATACGTGGAAGAGTTTGGAAAAACCAAAAAAATCGCGAGGTCAGTGACGGAAGAAAAAATACAATTTATTGGAGAATTTATTTACAAACGTCACGTTAAATAAAAAAACGCGAAAAACTAAACTATTTGTCATAGAAAATACCACGAACTTACTTGGTACGAATTGGATAACAGAATTTCAATTATGGGATCTACCGATAAATTCTTTCTGTTACAACGTTGATTTTTAAACTACGAAGCCAAAAAATTAGTAAAAAGAAACTTAAGGAACTTTTCCTACTTTTTTTCTCCAGGTTTGGGAACGTGTACCAAGATGGAGGCAAAATTACAGCCAAAAAAAAACGCTCAGGCGGTATTCAAAAAGAAAAGGAATGTTTGTTTATTTTCAATTGAACAGATAAATAAAGAATTGGACAGATTAGAAAAAAACTGGTGTATTTTAAAAAAAGTTGAATGGGTAACACTGACGATATACAAAAAAACAAGCTCCAGAAAGTAAAGATGAAGCCGACACCGAGAAAAACTCAGACTCAAAAAATTTAAAGGAGGAACAGTTAGAATTTTTCTTTGAATTAAGTGTATTGTAGTCACCACAGAAAACGTTAAGAACACAAGATCAACAGAAACTAAATATATATATATGAATAAATAGAATATTACAAGAAAACAGACAGATTTTTTAAGTCCAATAAGAAGCTTGGAAGGTTAAAAGAAACACTAGATGGAGGTACCAAAAAAAAAAAAATATATTGGCAATATGATGTACTTGGTGAAAGGCGAAAAATTCACATGCAGTAACCAGATCAGACGACGTTTTTCAGACGTGTTGACAGCGGCCCCTATCAAAAAAAAAAAACGCCGAAAATTTGTGATTTTCAATACGTTTGATCTAACAACGCCTGCAACAATTTTACCCAAGGTACGCCGATCCAGTTCCAAAAAAAAGGCAACTGATCATTTAAAGTGGATCCAAAAAAATGGGATTTAACCTATGTTGTTGCTAAAAAAAAAAAAAGAAAAAGTGGGAAAAAAAAAAATGGAAAATAAATAAAAAACTGTTTCTACAGTGGGAAAAAAGTTTTTGGGGGATGTTATAGTGGAACACACCTATTCTATAGTTAATAGACTCTCCCACCTATAATAAGTAGGAGTAGTAGGAGTAACGAGGTCAGTCGCTCAGTGAGTTGGTCAGTCAGTCGATGTCGGACGACCGTTAGTTCGGATATTAAAGTATCAGCCACCACAACTAGATTTCTCTGCGTCATTACCTATTATATCAAGTTCCTAACGTTTTTTGTACGTCGAACCTATTTTAGGACCGACTTAGTACAAATACAAGCCTCCACTGTGAAAAATCACTCCACCAACACACTGACCAATAGAGGGGACTCAGGAAATTTGTACAACAATTTTGGAGGGAAGTCCCTGATCCATTTCGAGCCTACCAATCAATCCATAAATTTGGAAAATCTTTGAATATTTGACAGGTCGAACGAAGGGAGCTCAATGATCACATTATTTTGATTAAGATCAAAACTAGCCCTAATGATTTAAAGTTTTTACCCTGTATTAAGCTATTTCTACAATGTATTATCTTTTTTTAAAAATTAAAACTGCTCGAGCCTGGTGTCGGTGAAATAAAAACTGGCATAAAACTTGTTCTTGGAAAAACAATCAAAAATATACTGAAAAAATTGTTAAACTCTCCATTTGTTTTTGACCGTGGGATCCAATTCTATGGTACACCTGATCCTGCACTTTAAAAAGTGGGCGGAAAAAGACTATGAAAAAAATGTTATCATTGAATGAAATCATTTGAATTCATTGTACTTCTTAATGTTTTCCAAAAAGTGTTTTGACTCTTAAGTGGTGCCTGAAAGAAGAAGCTTCAAAGGCTATGGATTTTGCATAGGATTACTATTACCTTTTATTTAAAAATTCATTTTTAAGATAGGCTCCATGGCTAATTCCTGTAACAACAACGTTTTCATTGATCCGAAAAGAAAATTTCACATAGACCTCGCGCAATTTTTTTTGTTTTTTTTTTCAGCTAAAATGGTCAATCTTTGAACTCAAAGTGAGACATGAATTGGTTCAAAGAAAATTTTACAAAAACCATTGAATTTCTTTACGTCTTTTCCCTCAATGAAAATTTGAAAATGTCTGTAAGGGAGATATTATTAATTTCGTTTTCAAATTTAGCTTTCAAAAAATGGGCATGTTTATACAACATCCAGAAACCAACAAAAATTCTTTTTTAAAATAAGATCGTTTGTAGATATTAATAATTTTTTAGATTTATCATTAGTAAAATAGTACACTGAAACTGAATTTTAAAAGACTTAACAACTTTATAAATTATTGTAATTAAAATTAAAAAAATATTTGTAAAAATTCATTTTTCATTGGACCTGAAAGAAAAAAAAATTCAGATAATATTATCTTTAAATTTAAATATATATTATTCAAATTAAACCTTTTTTTCTAATTCAATAGTGTCTTAGTTTTATTGATGTTAATATATTTTAAATCTAAATTGATTTTCAACAACTGGTCATTCGACAAAAGATTGTTTTTTTTCAATTATTCTTATTTATTTTGAAATTTTTTTAAAATGTTTTATCTTTTATTAATTTGTTTTATTTTTTGATCATTTTTTAATTAATGCTTTAATCATTTACTGTTCTCCACCATTTTTTTTTAAAAAAAATAAAGTCATTCCTGAAACAAACATACATTTTAAAGACAATAGAACACAATTTTATATATACAATGAAGAAAATTCAAAGAAAATTTCACATGGGATCACAAATTCGCTTTGTCTTTTTCTTCAGCTCACCGCTCAATCTTTTTTAACTCAAAGTTTTTCTTTTTTCCTCACCTTGCCCAAATTTGAAAGGAACAATATCTGTAAAAGTTATTATTAAAAAAAGACAAAGAGGTATAAAAGAACACACATATATACAGACACAATCTTTCTTTTATATATATAGATATTTGTATATAGTGAATAACATAGCTCACAAAAGAAGAGAAAGAAAAAAGATGAATCTAGATAAAAATAGTTTAAAAAAAAAAAGAAAAAAAATATCCACTTTCTGTATGTGATATCTACATAGTTTGTTTAAAATAAACTAGTTGGTTTGTTGGGGATGTGAGGAGAAATCTGTCCTAGTGGAGACAAGACCCAAAGTTATCACTACATTGAGGAGTGAAAAAGGGGGGAATAAGGTTCATGTCTGTTTCTTTTATAGTCCTAAACAGAATGCCACCTAGTGGGCATCCTGCAGAAAAAAACGAATTTATCTATAAACTTTTCTATTTTTCCCCATTTTATAATTCAAAACTCAACAATGCTTTAAAAGAAATTGAATTCAACTTCTAATGTTGTTATATGCTGGGCTTTTTAAAAAGACAAAAATTTTTTTTTAAATTTGCTATAAAAACAGAAATTATTTATGAAGTTAATTTTTTTTTTTTTTTTGAAAGCAGTTTAATTTTTTTTGAAAGACCCAATGCTTTTAAAACAGAAATCTTTTTTTAACTTCAACCTTTTAACCTTTTTTGTAAACTATTTTTAAGTTAATTTACATTCTAACATCTCTAAACAGTTGTCTGAATTTTTATTTTTAAAAAATTTCTTCTATTTTTAATATAAATTTAAACCTCCAAACTGATTTGTAAATAAATGACAAGGAAAATTTTCTTTTTGAAATTTTCATATTAAAACAAAATATTATCAAACTTAAAGTTTTTCTCCTTTTTTTAATTGAATTTAAATGCCTGTCTTTTTGATTATTCTTAATATAAATTTTTGGATCTGTCCATGCCATCAATGTTAAAACTCAAAATTTGTTAATTCTTTGAAATTATTATAATTCTTTATAGTTGAATTTTATAATTAAAAAAATTTAAAAATAAAAAAAAAGTAATTTCTTATCATACTAAAACTTAAAATTTTTCCAAATAGAGTTGGCAAAGCTAGACCATAAAAGAAGGGGATTTTAAAAAAGGTTGAAACTGTTCTAAAAAAAAAAACAAATATGAAAATTTAGAAAATCAGCAATTCATTTTTTAATGACGGTTTCTTTTATTAAAAAGGGTCCATGAAGCCAATTTACAAATAATAGTGAATTGATTAAAACAGGCAAAAGGTTTAAATTGTTGTGGAAAAAAAAATAGTAATATTTGATTTTTATTTAATTATAGTGAGAAAATTTTATTTGTATTAAGCATTAGTTTTCATTTAAAAAAAATATGTTTTCATTGAAAAAAAATAATTGTAAAAAAATTTTTTTGATAATTAAAACAAGTGAATTTTTAAAAAATTTATATTAAGAACAAGAAATATATGTTCTTATCTTAGCACCAAAAAAAAGGGTTTCAAAAAACACATCAAAATTCAAATGGGTCCATGAACCAAAAAAAAAAGAAAAGGTGAGATCCTCCCTGTGAAGATAATGTTTTAGAAAATATTCAGGGTTTTGAAATCCAAAATTTTCTTAAATATGATGAATTTAAATTCATTTTTTAAATGCCCTCTTTTTTTTCTTATTTACCTAGTTAAGTAGAATTCTTTTCATATATATTTAAGATGGTCATTTCCATTCTTCAGTGTAAGGATATAAAAAGTTGAAATGAAATCCTTTTTAATGATGACAGTTTTTAAAAGTGTTGTCTATTCCTTTTGCCCAGATTTGTTTTCATTTCATTCATATGGGATTTTTCTTTTAGTCAAAAACTTTTTCTCATTATAAGCAAACTACAACAAAACCAAAAACCATCGGGGGGCAGATATACTTTAATGTTCATTTTTTGAAAATCCAAAAACTGTTTATTTGTAATTTAAACAGCAAATACATCATTTTGTAAAACAAATTTATTTTTTTTCATCTAATACAATCCAAAAAATTTTATAAAACATCAATTTTCAACTTATTTTTTAATGCCATCAATTTATATAAATATAAACCATTTCATTTTGTCATGTTTTTAAATTTTAAAAATTTTATTAAAAATTTGAAAAAAAAATTGATTTCAAAATTTTCAGGTTTTTTTTTCAAAATTTTAATATCCAATTAAGAAAAATGAGATGTTAATTAAATTCAAATATTAAGATGGGTTTTTTATACAAAGAATATTACACTTTTATATTAAAATGAAATATATTATATTTTTCTAAAGAAATATTTTAATAATTTCTTCTTCTTTAAATTTTTTTTTCAAAATTTTTTTTTTTTATTCAAAATAAGGCAACATTATGTTCATTAATCTGTTTTATATTCAAATATTGGTAAATTATATATGTTTTTATATATGAAATGATGTTGATTTATATGTTCATTATATATGTTCATTATATATACATTTAACAAATATATGTCATATTATAAATTTAATTATATATGTTCATTATATATCAAATATTCATTATATATGTTAAAATCTGTTTATAAATTTTCAAATATATTTCATTATATAATTATAATCAAATTCAAATTATAAGTTTTATCAAATATATGTTCATTATATATAAATATATGCTTATATAAAATGATGTTCATTATATATGTATATATTTCATTATATCAAATATATTTCATTATGCCTCATTTTTAAAATTATATTATAATGTTCATATATGTTCATTGGTATATCAAATATTTCCAAAAAATCTGGTTTCATTATGTTATGTTCATTATATATCAAATATATGTTCATTATATATTTAAATGTTCATTATTATCAATGTTTTATATTCTTTTTTTTATTATGTTATTATATTAAATATATTTATTAAATGTTTCTTATATATTTCATTCATTTTTTATAAATATTCATTTGAATATTGTTCATTATATAAATTTTATATATTTCATTATATATCAAATATATTTCATTATATATTTCATTATATATCAAAATATGTTATATATCATTATATATGTTCATTATATATCAAATATATATTCAATATATATTTCATTATATTTTTTTATAATCAAAATATATATTTATTATATAAGTTCATTATATATAAAATTATATTCAAATATAATATATATGTTATATATATCAACTTTATATATTCAATATATGTTCATTATATATATTTCATTATATATTCATTATTATATAAATATATGTTCAAATATATGTTCATTATATATGTTCATTATATAATTTCATTATATATAAAAATATATATTCATTATATATGTTCATTATATTCATTATATATCAAATATATGTTCATTATATATGTTCATTATATATCAAATATATGTTCATTATATATGTTCATTATATCATTATTATATATCAAATATATGTTCAAATATATGTTCATTATATATGTTCATTATATATGTTCATTATATATATATTTATTATATATGTTCATTATATATGTTCATTATATATCAAATATATGTTCATTATATATGTTCATTATATGTTCATTATATATCAAATATATGTTCATTATATATGTTCATTATATATCAAATATATATATCAAATATATGTTCATTATATATGTTCATTATATATCAAATATATGTTCATTATATATGTTCATATATGTTATTATATATCAAATATATGTTCATTATATATGTTCATTATATATGTTCATTATATATCAAAATATATATATATTCATTATATATGTTCATTATATATGTTCATTATATATCAAATATATGTTCATTATATATATATATGTTCATTATTATATATGTTCATTATATATCAAATATATGTTCATTATATATGTTCATTATATATGTTCATTATATATCAAATATATGTTCATTATATATATATCATTATATGTCAAATATATATATATGTTCATTATATATGTTCATTATATATCAAATATCAATTATATATGTTCATTATATATCAAATATATGTTCATTATATATCATTATATATGTCAATTATATTATATATGTTCATTATATGTCAAATATATGTTCATTATATATCATTTATATGTTCATTATATATGTTCATTATATATCAAATATATGTTCATTATATATGTTCATTATATATCAAATATATGTTCATTATATATGTTCATTATATATGTTCATTATATATCAAATATATGTTCATTATATATGTTCATTATATTATATATGTTCATTATATATCAATATATCATTATCAAATATATGTTCATTATATATGTTCATTATATATCAAAAATATGTTCATTATATATGTTCATTATATATGTTCATTATATATCAAAATATATGTTCATTATATATGTTCATTATATATCAAATATATGTTCATTATATATGTTCATTATATATGTTCATTATATATCAAATATATGTTCATTATATATGTTCATTATATATGTTCATTATATATCAAATATATGTTCATTATATATGTTCATTATATATCAATTATATATCAATATATATGTTCATTATATGTTCATTATATATGTTCATTATATGTGTTCATTATATATGTTCATTATATATGTTCATTATATATCAAATATATGTTCATTATATATGTTCATTATATATGTTCATTATATATCAAATATATGTTCATTATATATGTTCATTATATATGTTCATTATATATCAAATATATATGTTCATTATATATCAAATATGTTCATTATATATCAAATATATGTTCATTATATATGTTCATTATATATGTTCATTATATATCAAATATATGTTCATTATATATGTTCATTATATATGTTCATTATATATCAAATATATGTTCATTATATATGTTCATTATATATGTTTTATATATATATGTTCATTATATATGTTCATTATATATGTCAATTATATATCAAATATATGTTCATTATATATGTTCATTATATATCAAATATATGTTCATTATATATGTTCATTATATATGTTCATTATATATGTATATATCAAATATATGTTCATTATATATGTTCATTATATATGTTATATATATATATTCATATATATCAAATATATGTTCATTATATATGTTCATTATATATGTTCATTATATATCAAATATATGTTCATTATATATGTTCATTATATATGTTCATTATATAAATATATATGTTCATTATATATGTTCATTATATATGTTCATTATATATCAAAATATATGTTATTATATATGTTCATTATATATGTTCATTATATATCAAATATATGTTCATTATATATGTTCATTAAATCAAATATGTTCATTATATATGTTCATTATATATGTTCATTATATATCAAATATATGTTCATTATATATGTTCATTATATATCAAATATATGTTCATTATATATGTTCATTATATATGTTCATTATATATCAAATATATGTTCATTATATATGTTCATTATATATGTTATATATATCATTATATATCAAATATATGTTCATTATATATGTTCATTATATATCATATATCATTATATATGTTCATTATATATGTTCAATATATGTTCATTATATATGTTCATTATATATGTTCATATATATATCAATAAATATATGTTCATTATATATATTCATTATATATGTTCATTATATATGTTCAAATATATGTTCATTATATATGTTCATTATATATGTTCATTATATATCAAATATATGTTCAAATATATGTTCATTATATATGTTCATTATATATCAATATGTTCATTATATATGTTCATTATATATCAAATATATGTTCATTATATATGTTCATTATATATGTTCATTATATATCAAATATATGTTCATATATATGTTCATTATATATGTTCATTATATATCAAATATATGTTCATTATATATGTTCATTATATATGTTCATTATATATCAAATATATGTTCATTATATATGTTCATTATATATGTTCATTATATATCAAATATATGTTCATTATATATATGTTCATTATATATATTCAATTATATATCAAATATATGTTCATTATATATCAAATATATATGTCATTATATATGTTCATTATATATGTTCAAATATAAAATATATATGTTCATTATATATATGTTCATTATATATGTTCATTATATATCAAATATATGTTCATTATATATGTTCATTATATATGTTCATTATATATGTTCATTATATATCAAATATATGTTCATTATATATGTTCATTATATATGTTCATTATATATCAAATATATGTTCATTATATATGTTCATTATATATGTTCATTATATTATATATGTTCATTATATATGTTCATTATATATTATATATGTTCATTATATATGTTCATTATATATCAAATATATGTTCATTATATATGTTCATTATATATGTTCATTATATGTCAAAATATATGTTCATTATATATGTTCATTATATATCAAATATATGTTCATTATATATGTTCATTATATATGTTCATTATATATCAAATATATGTTCATTATATATGTTCATTATATATCAAATATATCATTATATATGTTCATTATATATGTTCATTATATATCAAATATATGTTCATTATATATTCATTATATATGTTCATTATATATGTTCATTATAATCAAATATATGTTCATTATATATGTTCATTATATATGTTCATTATATGTTCAATATATGTTCAAATATATGTTCATTATATATGTTCATTATATATCAAATATATGTTCATTATATATGTTCATTATATATGTTCATTATGTTCATTATATATGTTCATTATATATCAAATATATGTTCATTATATATGTTCATTATATATGTTCATTATATATCAAATATATGTTCATTATATATGTTCATTATATATGTTCATTATATATCATTAATGTTCATTATATATGTTCATTATATTCAAATATATGTTCATTATATATTATATATCAAATATATGTTCATTATATATGTTCATTATATATGTTCATTATATATCAAATATATGTTCATTATATATGTTCATTATATATGTTCATTATATATCAAATATATGTTCATTATATATGTTCATTATATATGTTCATTATATATATGTTCATTATATATGTTCATTATATATCAAATATATGTTCATTATATATGTTCATTATATATGTTCATTATATATGTTCAAATATATGTTCATTATATATGTTCATTATATATGTTCATTATATATCAAATATATGTTCATTATATATGTTCATTATATATGTTCATTATATAAATAAATATATGTTCATTATATATG
>CAHIKZ030003439.1:0-77500 GCA_903632075.3 Acanthosepion pharaonis
AAACCGACTTTATTATCAGCTGACCTAGCAATAGATTCAATATACTCATTTCTTTTCATGTTAGCTGAGAACGTTATCCCGAGAAGGCACAACGTGTCACTTCCCTGGAGGTTAGCATTTAGCCATGGTGATGGAAGTCAGAGAGGGGTCTCTCGATTAATAGAGAGAAGTTTAGTTTTGAGGGCGTTAAAATTGACAAACCATCTTTCGTCCCGTTAACGACGGTCTTCAGGTCATTTTGTACATCAGCTGCCATTTTAACCTTGTCGGACTGATCAGCCTTACTATCGAGGCAGATGTAAAATGGCAGTGTCGTCAACGTAGATGCCAAATTTAGCTAATGTCATCAAACAGCGTAAGATCAAAAATGCGTAGGACCTCTGGTGGACTGTGGGAGTTAGTACGAAAGGATCTAGACGAGTGGCCGTTCAGGATAACTTTCATTTCATGATCTGATAGGAACAACTGGATATAACTTTTAAGAAGAAGAAAAAACATTTTATTTTACTACTACTAATAAAAAATGACAAATAAATTTCAAGGAATTAAAAGAACGAAATTTTAGATGCAGACCAACATTTTCCACATTAGTGGCTGAGGAGCACCAGGTTTAAAAAAATGCCTAATTATAAATTTGATTTTATACTTATTGTGTTTTTCAGTTTAAAACTAGCAGTTTTAAGTCATACTGACCGAGGCTTTTAAGCGTGTTGAATTTTATTCAACTAACAGATCAATACAGATTATGAACTGTCTCCCAGAAACTTTAATAAATCTGCTCAGTATAGTTGCAGTATAAAAAAAAAAGCTGATTTTTAAAAATGTGACAAAATTCAGTAATTAATGCCGTTTAAATTAAATTTTCAAGTATTTATTCATTAATAAATGACTTTTATACTAAATAGATTATTTGCGGAAAATAAAAAAAAACTTTTGGCCCATGTTATCTCAGGGGTCCAACTAGCAAAAATGATATATCCACAGACATGAATACGTCAAATGTGCGTTGAAGATATGAAACTGAAAAATATATATATATATATATATATATATATATATATATATATACCAATATATATATATATATTTCTGGGGCATAAAAATATCACTGAAAAACGAAATAACCTGTCATAACCTGATATCAAAAAAACATGAAATTTTAAGTCAGGAAAATAAGGAAAGGTGGGGAGAACCATTGAGAAAAACTGTCCTAAAAAATTATCGAGAAATTCTTCGAAATACTTGCAGCTATTTCAATGATTAACAGGACTTTTAATGGGGAATTTTAACCGAGACTTCAGGCCAATGTTAAACATAGGTCTGTAACCCGGATAAAAGAAGACCCAGATTTAAGAGAAACCCGGATATAACAGCAACATACAGGTTCCCCAAATTAGAGCCCATACTAGGAACTAATCAAAATAGACCAAAAATGTGAGAAACCCGGAAATGAGAGTTCTTCTACGGTCCCTAACAACCATAGTTTATCCGGGTTACAGGATACAAACAAACAACGATAACATAAATAAAATTTGTTTTTCTAAAAATGTTAGCTAGAATGTTGATAGGAAAACACTTTCAAAACAGAATGCGGACTGAATAAATGAAGATTTTCAACAGCTTAGCTATACTTTTAGAAAACTCAAAATGGAATTTACAAAAAATATTTGTATAAAGGGATATATTTGAGAAGATCAAGCTAAACGGTTTTGGCCGGTATAACACAAGTTAGAAACGGTAGCAGTAAGGGGTCAAACGTGAACGTACCCAACAGTTAAGAGAGTAGATCAATTTTATTTCAATAAAAGATTTATGCAAATTAAGGTGCTGTTGTATTATGGGGTCTACCTCAGTATTTGAATTTGATGTCTATCACATATGCTATTTGTATTTTTGGTAGACTGATGTAGAACATCTTGAAAATTTGTCCTACAATATTACAAAAATAATTCAATAAAATTCAAAAAAAATTGATTTTGAAAGGCTGTACGTACCAAGAGTTTTTAGGAGGAAAAAAATCTATTATTAATATTTTTTTTTTTTTGTTTTTAATTTTAAAGCATAAAGCAAAAGTGTGATTGGCCAAATTTTTAAATAAGTAAAATAAAAAAAAACCTGTGAGGACAAAACATGTTTGAAGATTCGAAAAATGTAAAGCTGAATGCTATTTTCGCGTTATAAATATTTTTAAAGAATTTTCTTTTCTTTTTACAAGTGTTTTTTTTTCTTTTTTGTACAAAAGATCAAATAAGAAATAATTTTATAATTTTTAATTACTTCCTTTGATTATTAATAAAAATATTAATTCCGTTAAGTTTCATAAAGGCCAGTATAAAAAGTATATCCTTAATTTACATTATATATATATATATATATATATATATAGGAAAAAATAACAACAACAATAAATGATTAAGAAGTTTCTGTATTTTCGTAGTTTTTGTTCTTTGTATTTAATTTTTTTTAAATGTGAGCTATATTGATTAAAGTTAAACGACTACTGTTTGACCTATGGACTTGTTGACAGGTTGCTGTGTTTTAATAGTAAATTAAAGTAATAACAACAAACTTTTGAGATATTCATTTTTATTTTTTTTTTTGAAACAAATATTATCAATATATATTGAGTTTAAAAAAGATTTTTATATTTTGGATTTATCATTTTTCAATTAAAATGGCGGTCGATGATAAATTGTTGACCGTGACGTCTTAAATCTTTATTGAAGAAATGTGTCATTTTTTTTCTTTTTCTTTGATTACGTTACAAATAAAGCCAAAATTTTATTAAAAAGCAGACATTTAAATTAATTTGCATGCGGTTTTAAGTTGTTATTCAGGCAAATTTTGTCCAAGAATTTTCATTTGACAAATGATATAGTTCTACTGGGTATGAGACTCATTTTTTTTTTTTAGAATACTATATAAGACCAACTGTTGAAACAGAAGGAATAGTACGGCTAGTGTTAAATGCAGTGAGCTGGTTGTGTATTAAAAATCATTAACAATTTTTTATATAAAAAAATCAAAGATTGTTTTTTAATGTTTGTAAACTGATGTCGTTTAAAAAAACAAAAAACAGTAAATTGTTTTTCATTTTATTTTCCAGCAATTAGTATCGTTCGAAGATGTTTTGGAAGATACTAGAAAGGGGAATGAATATTATTACTAAACTATGAAACAAGCGTCAGTTGATACAAATATTTTCATTATAAATTTATTCTTGCTAAATAACAAAAAGAAGTTAATATTCACTTTGTCGTGAATAATTAAACTTCATTACTGAAATAAATCTAAAACTCTGCAAACGCCATAAAGCAAATACACATCGTCAATTTATGTTCCAAGAGGAATTAGAAATCTCAGCCACCCATACGTCTTCACTGATGGATCAAAATACAAAAGTGAAACAGAATCTTTCAGTGTATAACTAGAAAATAAAGAAATGTTTAGCATTTAAAAAGAAACTTCCTTTTTCAATTTTCTGATTTTTTTTTGTACAATTTTTTTAGCTTTTCGGCTTCAATTTAGAAACAATTTTAAAAATATGTTAATATTCTCCGGATATAATTCTATCAGTTATTTAAAAATAAAAAAAAAAAAAAACATGACAACCCACTACTGGTGAAATTGCTATACCAGACTAGATTTATTTTCGTTTTAAAAAAAAAAAAAAGTCTTTTTGTTAGATCACAAGCCAATAGGAATTAGAGGTAATGCTCAATTAGATTCAACCGCAAAATCTACCCAAAACGAAATTCCTGATAAAAATTTTCAGATCCCTTTATAGACCTAAAAAGTAAAACTATCGCAGTTAAATTCAACAAAAATGGCAAAAGTCCTTGGACCAACAATACAATAAATTTCTCAATCAAATGCTCAAAAATAGGGGCTTTCCTCATCCATTCATACTTGTTGAAGAATGAAGATAAAATCAAAATGTACAACATACCCATTGAAAACTCAATAAAAAACATATTTTAACTGAATGTGTAGTGGTGCTGTAAGTATTGTTGGCTAGGGTCACCGTGAATATAATAAAGAAGGAAGGCTGTGTTCTTGTAAAACAACACCCCACATGAATAATGCACAACAAACACGAGAGAAAGATAATCAAGCTCAGTGAACATTAATAAAATATTGTATTAACAATGATATACAAATTATCAACAATAGTATTAAGAAAGTTGCTTCCCCTTTTTCCGTAATAAAAAAGGGTAAGTTTAGCTAATTAAATGTTATTTGAGTACAAAAATTGAATGTAAAGCTAAATAAAGAATAGTTCTACAAAGTTCAATTGAAGTTCTTAGATATAAATAAAGAATAGTTCCGAAAGTGTTTTATCAGTGTAGAAAAATGTAATGTTCAAGAGTGATATCTGGCTGTTGGCGAGAGTCTTTATATAAGAAGTTTTAGGCTCCGGATGGCTTGGCGCCAAAATATAGAAGAGATACTAAAATACGCGATTGGTCAGGAAATGGACCAATCCGTGATTTTAGAGAAAATTTTGAATTACTTGCGATGGTTAAATTGTCCTATAATAAGTATCATGTATTTATTACCCAATGACAATAAAGAAAACGGAGGTGTGGCACATGTAAGTCAAAGTGATTCCCACAAATGTACTCACTTAACCCCTATAAGACATAAATACTACAAGGAAACAAACACGAGAAAATTATTTGAAAATACTGAAACCGTCAACATAATGTCCTACCTTAAAGAAATAAGTCGATACCAAAATATATAACACCTACAATAGACCATCTACAAACTACAAAACATAGATTTACTCTGAAAATATAAAATTATGTAAAAAATATATCAGTAATTGAATGCATAAAATTGTTTACAAAATATTTAGATTTTGGCATTAAATAACTCATAGGGGTCATAATGCCTGCTAAACAAAAATAATCAAGTCTCTGCTTCTTTTAACTTTCAACCTGCCATGGATGCGCATAGTTTTCTTTGGTAGCTATACCAGTGATACAAAAAGAAATAGCGGAGACAGAATATAAGAGACGCAACATATAAACGGTGCCAGTCTAGACTAACCCGAGAAAGTGCAAGTAGTCAGGAGCAAATTAGAGCGCAATTGGCTAGGGATGGTGTGTATGTTTGTGTTTTTTACTGTACCAGAGCCAGAAAGAGGGAGACTTTAGATCCGATTCAAGGCACAGTGAAGAGAGCGACATGCAAAAGAATTTAATGCAGAAGGGGAAACACGTCGTATCAGGGATTGAGACCATCATCATTTACGACGCTCACGGGAATCCACTTCTGTGAAAGAGAAACATTTTGAGAGATTACAAAGAGAGGGAAAGACGGAGGAAGGGCAATAGCAACTGAAAGAAAGAAAAGTGCGCAGCCTTCTGCTACAGTTCAAGCGCAGATTATTACATTGATGCCAAAATCACCCTTGGGCAAATGAAAATGCCCCCCTCCCTTACTGTTCTGCAAATAAGTGGCTAAACGAGTCTACAGAGGTGCACTTTTTGGATGGTAAACTGAAACATTTGCAGTTATGAGAATCCGCCAGAGTATTTGAGATCACTGATTTACGATTGATTGATCAATTAATTAGTTTTTTATGGTTTATCAACCTTTTTCAGGTTATTTAAAGCCAGAAAATATTTTCTGTTGTAAGAATGTTGTTTTGGAGATAGTAATGATTTACCGATACGCGTAAGTGAATATAATTAATCCGACTGGAATTGAAATTCGACTCTTCGATTTCCAATTCTGAGCAGTTATCCATTACACCACCCGCACATCCAAGCTTACAGCTTATCAATCATTTTGGGCCATTTAATACCGAAACCCAAATATTTTGTATGCAATTTTATTTTATTTTGTAGTTGTTTTTATTTTTTTTTTTTTTATTTAATAATAGAAGTTTTACTAATTAATCCATAGCTGAGAGCATAAGAGATGAATTCATAGCTTTCCCGAGGGTTATTTGCGTGTAAGTAAATATAACGAACCCAACGGGAATTGGAACTCCGTTCTCTGATTAACAAATCCGATCCGTTATCCATTACATCAGCCGCACATCCAAACTTACAGCACCTGACATTCCCAAGCGGTAACCCATCTCGGTACTGACAGAGTTCACTGTTGCTTAACTTGATTGTACGAGAACCGGTGTTTCAACATGCTACGTCCGCAAGCCGGTAGCACACTGGATAAAGAAAGCAGCATTATCACGGATGCCGAGGTAACTAACTACAACAGCTTTTTGCCATCATGCTGGTCTTTGTCTCATTAATTTCGATTATTTTGAACTGAGCTTAACTTATACACTTTTTACTAATCAAAAGACTCTCCACAAATTCATCTTTAAGAAATGTCTTACGTGTTATTAATTTTTGAAAAACATTTCTTTCTTTTTTTTTCTTTTAATTCTTAGATGTTCAAAGAACTTACACGAAGTAATCTCAACATCCAACTAATCTCTAACTAGTATTACTTTCATATTATTTTTGTTGCTCTTTATTATTATTTAATAATATTAGATAAAAAAATACTAATTCAAAAATTAAAATGAAGCATCAGTCAAAAATTAATAACAATTGGTATTATTAATTTAAGAAGTTCAAACATCTAATACTTTTTTATGCTTCGTGTCTTTTGACGGCGTAGTTCATCACAATTCCCCAGAAGTGCAGACTTTTTCTTTTTTTTTTCTAACTGATTTGATTTTACCTTTTGCCGTCCTTTTTTCTTCATTTTTTTTTGTCCTTGTTCTGTCATCCATTCACTCATCAAATTCGTTAGGTAGATTTTTCTCGCTCTTCTCTTGCCTTCAATATGACCCGTAAATGTTAACATCTTGAGCTCTCTCTTTTTTTTCTTTACGTGTCCTAGAAATGTCAAGCGTCTCTTTCTGGTCTAAGTACAAATGTTCTTATAGTTCCTATTTTTCTTCAAACTTCCTCGTTACTCATATGTTCAGTTCATTGTATTCTCGGTATCCTGCCTCATCATCCTCTATGAAGAGATTGTCAATCGTTCACTGCCATATCGGAGATAAGAAGACATTTACGTAACAGTTCAACTCTTCTTTGTTTCTAACGAGATTTTTCTATCGCTTAATACTTTGCTTAGTTTCTGGAAGACACCTTAGGCTATTCCTTCATATTTCTGTGTGACATTTCCGTTGTCTGTTGATGCACTAACCAGATGTTTAATTTCTGCACCTGCTTGATGTTAACATCCTCAATATATAGCTCACATTTTCTGATAACCATGGATTTTGACTTACGGTAATGTCACGTTTAAACACCAGTTCTCATACGATCACCGAAGTTAAGCAACGTCGATCATGGTCAATACCAAGATGAGTGACTGCTTGGGAATAGCAGGTGTTGTAAGCTTGCATGTGTAGGTGATGTAATGGATATCTGAAAGCCGAGTTCCAATTCCAGTCGCGGTTAATTTTATTCACTTACGCGCAAATACCTTTGGAAAAAGTATGAATCCATCGCTTCTCCCCCACCTATGGGTAAATTAGGACCTGTATCAGTAAATAATTTTTATCTCCAAAAATAATTTATATTCTAAAAATATTTTCCAGTTTAGATAACCGGTAAGAGATTGATAAACCGTAAAAAGCAAATCAATCAATAAGAAAAGATGAATTTTGTTGTCTTACAGTTAATAGGTAGTCCTTTGTTCTCGCTTTCTTTTACTACCTTATCTATAAGTTCTTCTAGGTTGGCCATCAACACAGTGTCATCTGCGTAGCTTTTGTTGTTAAAACTGTATCATAAATCTTGGTAGATCTTCTAAGGTTCGTCTCGCTATATAAGTTAATAAATAAATCCGTTGAGAACACGTATATTCGTCTTATCCCTCTTTCTATTCTTGTCTATTACTCTAGCGGCTTGGATTGATGTATCGGAGAGCCGAGTTCGAATTCCAGTCGAATCCATTACATTCACTTACGTGCTAATACCCTTAAGAAAGGTATGAATCCGCTTCTTCTCCCCCCAACTATGGATAAATAGCAGGACAGACCGGGTTCTATAGCCTTGGACGGCAACTGGTCTACCGCAGAAAGAAATGGCAACCTACTGTGGGGAAAAAATCTGCCTCGTCAGTCATGTATCAAAAGATACATGATCGCCCAAGCGTGTATCATGCATGGCACATAACTGACTGACTGATTCTATTTATTAATCGAAAAACACGAATATATCTCAACCTTTGCTCTGCTCTATCACCAACTATTTTAGCCATGACAAATCTCCCCACGATCTTTCCCAGATTGTGATATTTTTATTTTATTTATTTATTTATTTATTTATGTTTGGTTTCACTTTTCCTCTGCACAATTTGGGTTACTGCGAACTTTTACAATAATGGATCATACGCAATATAGGTGAACGATTCAACTAGAAAAAAATGAAAAATAAATCCAATGTATCTAAATTTCAAATGTCATATAGATCATTCCATCTTAAATAAATCAACAATGTTTTGTGGAAATTTTTAACGTCAAGTTGGGATTTTTCTTGTTAGACTTTGAATAATTTCAATATGATGGATAAAAATAGTGAATTTTATATAGTTTTTTTTTTTTTTTTTTTCAAGTCTTAGCATTAACAGAACAAATTCACGGCTTTGGACAAACAAATGAAAGAACCCAGAATTAATGTCAAAATCTGAGAAAATTTTTCAGCATTTAGTAGTCAGTTGTGCTTAGTTTCACTTGTAATGTATATAAATGT
Organism: Acanthosepion pharaonis; assembly: GCA_903632075.3. Classification (NCBI taxonomy): domain Eukaryota; kingdom Metazoa; phylum Mollusca; class Cephalopoda; order Sepiida; family Sepiidae; genus Acanthosepion; species Acanthosepion pharaonis. The sequence goes on from CAHIKZ030003439.1 coordinate 8,733, forward strand.
AGGTAGAAAAAAAAAGCAAATGTTGATAAGATGGTAAGGGTCACAAAGAACAGCCTGGGGCCCCCAATCAGGATTGAGCCCCCTCAGCCGATAGGCTCGGGGGTAGTAAGTACCGACCCTACCTTTTGATGGGGCATATCACGAGTCCTGTTTTCATTAAAAAGAATAAAAATTCGTACTTGAAATCTGTTCAAAGTAACTTAATTTTCTCAAATTCAAAATAAGACCCACCTCTTTCCCCAAAATAACGTCGGCTGAGATAATCTATAAAGAAAGATGGTGACATGATGTTTTATAGAAAAGATGCTTTGAAATGGCCATAAGGTTGATGTATAGTACATTCGAGTCTTTCGTGATCATATGTTGAAACATTGGTTCTCGTTTGATCACCGTAGTTAAGCAACGTTGAGCCTGGTCTGTATTGAGATGGGTGACCGCTTCAGCATACAAGGTGCTGTATGTAAGCTTGGATGTGCAGGTGGTGCAATGGATAACAGCTCGGATTTGGAAAATGAAGAGCCGAGTTTCAATTCCAGTCGGGTTCATTATATTCACTTAAGCGCAAATACCCTCGGGGAAGATAACAAACCACACTTCACTCTCTAACTATGGGTTAAGTTGTAGTATCAGTAAATCGTTATTAACTTCCAAAAACGTCTTACAATTTTAAAATATTTTCTAACTTTAAATAACCCGCAAAAGGTTGATAAGCCGTAAAAAAAAAATCAATCTAGTAAAATAATATGAACTAATTTTAAGTGTGTAATTTTTCCTCGCAGCTCCTTCCACTCAAAACACTTTAACAACGGGCCCGTTTGAAATCGCCAATTATTTTCAGTTTAAAATCAAGAGAAACTATATACCTATTTTTATATATAATTTCAGAAGAGAATCCAAATAATACAGTTTTTTAAGTTAAGCTGAATTTGTTAAAACTTTATAAGCACGTCACATCGCAGATATTTGTGCGTGGTTTTGCTTTTCTTCATTTTTTTACGACGTTTAATTTACTGCTTGTTCAAATAACACTAACAGCAATGCTGAGTGAAGAGTAAGGTTTGCAGTGGCGGATGATTTCGTTATGACTTTTCACAAATGATATTAACACAGGAGATTATATTACAAGTCGTCCTTTCATTCGTTCATCAAAATTAGAAGGCGGGTCCGTGTGACACCCACCTCATATTCAGTTCTCTATGAGTTAAAATTAATATCCTGGTGCCCATTGACGTGAAAAAAACACACCCTCTTAGAAAAACAAACTACAGCGAATGTAAAACTATTACTGACCTCATTAAGATTAAATAAAAAGTAAATTTTAATACAGTCGACTTTTCCTTTTTTTTTTTTTTTTTTTCAAGAATAAAGGATTAAACTAATTAATTATACAAGAAATTATTACAAGTTTGAAATATTTACATTTTAAATTCGATTATTTCAAATAATGTAGGGTTTTAAGATTTAAATGGGAAAAATAAATGTTTTATGCGTTACTATGAATTTTCAGGAATGTTACGGAATATTTTGTGAATAAAATTTTTGATAAATTTTTAATGAAATATTCAAGAACTGTTTCTGTTTGTTTACCTCACTAATTATTGTGCTAGATCCGCCTTCAATAAGCAATTATTATTATTACTATTATTATTTTATCGAACCTAATTACAATTAACGGTAAAGTAGTAATAATACTTCAGTTATGATCAGTTAGGCTTGAGGTGTACGTCAAAATATTAGGATTGTAACGAAATTGCATCATTAGTCAATTAAGCTTATTCAGTTGTTTTAGTTTTAATTCAAGTCATCGACTTCCTCCAGAATCGTAGTTAGGTGAACGGTAATTAAGCCACTATTTCTTGTATGCAATATGCTGTTCTAAAGCCGTCCTGGGTATGACGACAAACTACATCCGCGTCCTGGGTAAGACGATAAACTACGTCCAACAGCAAGACCTCTGTTCAGGAGGTTTTGAGGAGCGTGGTTAGGGTCCCAGCTATGGGCAAATAGTTAACACCCAAACTTGGGTCAAAATACTACGAAAGTGTAAAAATAGTTTTTAATACCAGAAATGCTTTATAAAAAAAAACTATTACCAGCAATACATTTTTTTATTTTTTATTTTTTTTAAAAAATACCAGCAGTAAAAATTTTGTCAACATTAAATAACCCATTGAGATTGATATGACGTAAAACAAACCAAACTGAAACGGAACTGTTCTAAAGTGGGCAGCGGCCAACCTACCTGAAGAGCTTGTGTAGATGGATAGCGGAATGGAGGATGATCTTTTGCAAAGAAAAAAACATAACACTAAAGGCAACAAAAAAAAAGGTAATAGAGAATCATGATCGCCCACGGCTTGAAGGGACACGGCGCATAGAAGAAGTTACATCTAGTAAATAGTTAAAAAAAAAAAAAGCTTCAAATATCTCTAGTCTCTACGTTTCATCATTTGGCTACTCGATTGTTAGATTTTATTATGCTAGTCAATATTTCCACAATAATTGAATTGGTATTCACTAAGTAATGTTCGTAAAACTCTGTGATCATATTCATAAGAGTAATATGTCATGCAATAGTACACACGCGCACATATGTATGTGCGTGTACTAGATGACAGTTGAGTTGACATAATAGGAAGGTTCATTTAGTTTTGTCGTCGATGATCCGAACATTTTTAAAGCTACAAATAAAACCCAACAAATGAAGAAGCTGAACAACAACAATCTGCATTAAAAGTTTTGTCATTATTCAGTCAGTTATGTACCATGCATGATACACGCTTAGGCGATCATGTATCTTTTCGATACATGACTGACTAGGCAGATTTTCTCCCACAGTAGGTTGCCATTTCTTTCTGCAGTAGACCAGTTGCCGTCCAAGGCTATAGAACCCGGTCTATACTGCTATTTACCCACAGCTGTGAGGAGATGAAGAGAATTCATACCTTTCCCAAAGGTATTATCACGTAAGTGAATGTAATGGATTCGACTCGAACTCGGCTCTCCTATTCCTCAATCCGAGCCGCTATCATTAACTCCACCGTGCCTCCTGTTATTATTACTGGATAAAAGCAGTCGCAAACTGATATGAGCATCATCGTGAATCTGTAGTTGATGGAGAAGATGTTACTATCCTCTTGGATTTTCTATCCGCGCAGATCAGACAATGCAAGCAAATCGCCAAGACTTAAAGACAGAAAATGATATGATCATACCAGGGGACATAAATATCTCTGTGAAGGTTTCTGAAAAACTAAGCAAATACAAAGGCCTGAAGATGAAAATAGAAAAAAATATGGTACTTAAAAACTAGAACTGCTCCTGTTGTGGTTGGAGCTTTGGGTCTGATAAAGGAACTCAACAAAGAAATCCACAAAATCTATTGTTTACCATTTCTCCAGGAAATAAAAAATACAAACACAGTCCATATCCTGCGAAGAGCGTTTTTTTTTTTTTGTTTTTTTTTTTGTTTTTGTTATTCTTTAATTAAATGGAAACAACAATCACATCCTTCGCTTCCCTAAACTATTGGTTATCATCCGGTATCTGATTATAAAACTAATGCAGGTCAAAAAGAATAATAATAATAATAATAAAAGCCGAAGCCAAAGGTTTTATTCTGGCTGCACAGGACCAATGCTTACTAAGTAGAAATTACCAAGGACATGTACTGAAAAGTTGTGTTAACTCAAAATGCAGATACTGTGATAAATATTCAGAAACAATTGATCATCCTGTACCAAGTTGCATGTTGTTAGAACCAACTGTACCAAGTTGCATGTTGTTAGCACCAACTGAATATAAAACTGAGCACGATAGAGTGTGCCAATATCTGCACTGGAAAATATGCAACCTTTACAGGAAGGAAACTGCAAGAAACTGGTAGGTACATCACCCAGGTCTGGTTACAGAGATATGACCTGTAACAATTTTATGGGACTTTACAATACACATATGGCAGTCCCTGCAAATTGTAATATATCTTGGAAGATCTTTAAAAAAACAACAAAATACAAGGATCTTGAAATGGAAATCTAAAAAATGTAGCACATGAAGACATCAATAATTCCAGTTTTAATTGGAGCCCTCTGTTTGATTGAAAAAGGTTCTGATAGACTCATTGAAGGGATTCCTGGTAGCCCATGCATTAAAGAAATATAAACTGCAGCTCACACCTTACGAAGAGCTTGTCTATGTAAAATATGTGTGATCTTAGATTGTGTTTTTTGTTGATTTTTTTTTTGTTTTTTTACAAAACTGTTTAGTGAAAAATGTCACGATGCCATTTCTGAACTTAGGTCTCTGGTTGAGGACCGGAAAGAAATGTATATACAACAGAAATTAAATAATAATAATAATAATAATAGGTTCATATGACTGCAAAGATCAACTATTGATAAAATGAACCTGGAAAATTGCAGGAGACGTTGTAGAAATCTATTATCGTAAAGCCTTTGATAGTGTGCCACACTCTTGGATCCTTAAAACTTTGGAAATATACAAGGTTTCCCCTGTGGTGGTAAATTTCCTTAAGCACAACATGGGAATGTGGATCAGCACACTATACCTAAATCACACCAGAGGCACTACCATCTCCAACCGTTCGAATATCCGACGCGGAATCTTTCAAGGAGACTCCCTCTCACCCCTTCTGTTCTGTTTGTCCTTAACCCCACTTACGCATGAACTAAACAACAGTAGCTATGGTTACAAACTAGACAAAAAAAATATTCAATCACCTACTCTACATGGATGACCTCGAACTCTTTGCCAAAAACGACAATGAGTTGAAGGGCCTCCTCAGTATTGTAAAATGTTTCAGTGACAACATAAGTATGGACTTCGGATTAGATAAATGTGCAAAAGTAACATTCAAGAAAGGGAGAATTATAGAAACAACCTCAATAGATTTAGAATTTGTCACAAAGATTAGGGAACTGAAACAAGATGAAGCCTAGAAGTACCTAGGAATTAGCGAAGGTGATGGTATACAACATACCCAAATGAAGGAGAAGATAAGAAAGAAATACTACAGGCGTGTGCGTCTGATACTAAATACCGAGCTGAACTAAAACAAAACAGAATATCAGCCATAAACACCTTGGCTGTCCCTTGTGGTGCAATACAGTTTCAACATCCTTAACTGGATCATCGCTGACATTAAGCGAATGGACGCCAAAACGAGAAAGCTTCTCACTTGCTACCGCATGCATCATCCCAAAGCTGATGTTGATCATCTGTATGTGCCAAGATCCAAAGGAAGTTGAGGATTAGTTCAACTAGAACTGTCCAACAAAACTACAATAATTGGCCTTCAAAGATACCTGGAAACCACAGAAGACTGGATGATGATATGTGTCAAAGAACATGAAAATAGTAACCGCTTTTATTCAGTAATACAAGAAGCCAACAAGTTCAAAATGGAGTTTCAAATGGATGCAGAAATACAAGTAAATACACCGATTGAAGCTGCAATATACATAAAAAAGAAAGCAAAAACAAATGCAACCGACCAGATACAGAAACAATGGCAAGATAAACCGCTTCATGGCCAATACTCTGCCCGTACCAAAAAGCTGATGTAAACAAACTCCGTACCCATCAGTGGTTACGCAGTACAGGGTTAAAAGCTGAGACAGGTTTTATCCTTGCTGTACAGGATCAGTGCTTGATAACTAGAAATTATCAAGCACACATACTAAAATACAGTGTTAGCCCAAAATGCAGGTTATGTGATAATTACCCAGAAACAATCGATCATCTTGTATCAGGTTGCACGGTATTGGCACCCAGTGAATATAAAACCTGGCATGACAGAATTGGTCAATATCTGTAATGGAAAATCTGCAACTTCTACGGGAAGGAAACTAAAGAAAGTGGTATGAACACCACCCAGACCCGGTTACGGAGATAGGACCTGTTACAATTTTATGGGACTACACAATACACACATACAGAACAATCAAAGCTAAACGCCCGGACATTATTATTAGAGATCGCACACAAAAAGTGCCTCCTTAGTGATATGGCAGTCCCTGAAGACTGCATTGTATCTTTCAAGATCTTCAAAAAGCTATCAAAATACAAGGACCTTGAAATCGAAATCTCAAAAATGTGGCACATGGGATCATCAACAATCTCCGTTGTAGTTGGAGCCCTCGGATTGATTGGAAAAGATTCCAATTGACTTACGAAAGACTTTGTCAATGTAAATTTTTTTTTCTTTTTTCAGTGGAAAATGTCATGATGCCATTTCCAACCTTAGATCCCTGGGCGGGATCCGGAAAGAAATGAGTATGCATCAGAAATCAAAGGAAATAATAATAATAATAATAATAATAATAATAAAGCAAAAAGAAGGTGATACAGAATTAATACAATTTGTACAAACACAAAATATCGAAACGTTTGGTAACTGGAGAAAAAAGTATAAAGAAAAAATAAAATGAATTGGACTTTACTTAAATCTTATTATAATGATCCGAGTTTATAAATTACTATTTATCGTATAACATACTACCAATCAATAAACTTTATTATTACATTTTTGATAGTATTGACAATAAATTTCATAAATGATAAAAAAAGGCAATATCAAATGTATAGAATTTAAGGTTGCGTGTTGGTGCATTGTCAGCGTATCCGTATTCACATATAAACAACTAAAGAAGAAGCATACAAAAACTTTGGTTTCTATTACGGACCGTTTATTCTCCTTCTTTATATAAACTGTAATGAAAGTTCCCAATGTCTCTTTGGTATGTCCGTTTTCTTAAGAAGTTTGGGTAAGTAAGGATAAACATCGTTATAATAGTCAAGCTCAAGTCAGCCTTGTGCACAGTCGGAACAACCAAAGAAGCATTGAACTTGTTTCATTGGTAGTTATAATGGTCGAGCTTAGTCAGCCTTACAATGAGTTGGAACGACCAAAGTAAAACGTGTCTTATTTCATCGGCGGAGTTTCGGCAACGCACACTCGGGAGCACCTGCAAGCCTGCATGCAACATCTGTGGCCGTGTCTACATCTCAGTCACTGGACTTTGCAAGTACCTGAGACGCATTAACCCACTAATCACTCGAGTAGTTAATGCATTTAAAAAAATTAGTAAGCGAAGTGAATTCGACATTTTATATCATTAACTTTACTAATTTACTTTTTGTATGAATGATTCATTGTAATATAAATTAAACTGCTCCACATATTTTATATATATATATATATATATATAATCACTTTTGTGCTGTTTCTTATTTTTCCACACACACATACACACAATAAAAAATTAATTCACACCACGTGTATCAAAAAATACAATTGCGCGGGAATTCATTCCTTACCATGCCCTGTGGGGTCAAAAACAAGGACGGCGCACCCAAAAGTTCGGACGTAGTGAAAAGCACACCACGTGGTCAAAAATAGGATTTATTGACCAATCAGGACTCGACATAAGAAACCCATTTCTTAATCTCCCTGGAGCCTCATCATTCTTATATAAGGAAGGTAGAAACTCTCATCAGAAGGAGAGAGAACAGCGACAAGCTGACATCAAAGCGACACGGACAGTTTCGAGCACACACACACCGAGAGGATTCAGCGGATCACACAACAGGCAGTATCACGTATCAGTGAACATTCTTTCACCCTCTCTTTCTCTCATCTCGCTCGCTACACATAGTCCTACCTTTCCCTCTCACATTCCCAGTTCCTTTTTTTTCTTTTTCTTCAGCAGCTTTACGGACAATTTCATTTTTGTACAAGAAAAAAATAATTCTTACAAAAAATAAACAAAAGTTTCTTTTACTTTATTTGTAGTGTATTTTCTTTTTATTATTTGTTTGAGGGACTCCTTTGCACCCTCTACAAACTGGTGACCCCGACGTGAGACACTACATTTAAAAAAACAAACAAAATGAAGAGGAAGGACACAATGGAATCACAATCTTCGGAAACCCCTCTCGCTAAACTATCGTTGAATATCCCGGCTTTCAACACGACTAACACTAAGTCCTGGTTCGTTCAAATCCGGGCATTATTTGATGCGAAGCGAATCACCTCCCAGAGAACCCAGTATTGTTACTTAGTGGAAAAACTGCCAGCAGACATCGTCGAGGAAGTAAAGGATTTACTGGAAAATGTCCCGGATGACAACCCGTACGATAGACTCAAGGAAGCAATTTTAAAACGGACCGGTGCCTCGAACGAAGCCATGCTACGCAACCTTTTCACTCAGGTTGAATTAGGAGACCGCACCCCATCGCAGTTATTGAGGCACATGCGGACCTTACTGGGTGACAACAAAATGTCCGAGAACATTATGCGAAGCTTATGGCTGGACAAGTTACCCACTACAACAACACAAATCCTCGCAACAATGACGGAGGAAACGCAGACAGAAAAACTCGCGGACATTGCAGATCGGATCCATGAAAGTTTTCGAAGCCGCAGGGTAAACTCTATCCAACCACAACCAGCCCAACAAAGAGACGGGGAATTTAACGACCTCAAGTCTACTGTAGAAAGGTTGTCTATACAATTACAAGGCTTACTGCAAAAAGACCGACAGTACCGCCGCGATAAATGTCCAGGCTACAGAAAGCGAAGTTTCAGCAGAGGCCGGACTGACAACCGCAATCGAAAAGATGAAATTTGTTACTACCACAAAAGATTTGGTCCTGAGGCGAGACGTTGTACACATCCTTGTTCTTTCAACAACGCGAATGCGGGAAACGGAAATTCCAGCCAGTAGAGACGACGGCTGTTGCTGGATTTTTAACAAAAGGTCGTCTGTTTTATATCCGCGAAAAAAATTAATGGATATAACTTTTTTAATAGACACCGGAGCTGAAATAAGCGTGATACCACCAACACAAAATCAGGAGACTATGCCACAGTCTTATCATCTTCAAGCAGCTAACGGTACCAAAATACCAACTTACGGAGAGAAATCGCTCAATATCAATCTCGGCATGCGACGGAATTTTTTCTGAATTTTACCATAGCCAGTGTAACAACGCCTATATTGGGGCAGATTTTTTAGCCAGATCCAACCTGTCTGTCGACATGACTAATCGCACACTGGTGGATAATCAAACCAAGATTTCAGTAAGAGGATCACCTCAAAATACCAGTCTACTGGAATCAGTTCTGCCTTACCCGAGGACCAGTACATCCGTCAGCTACTAAAAAAATATCCACAACTCTCCCAGCCATTTAAAAACACAGACACCATAAAACATAATGCCAAGCACCACATCAAGACAACTGGACAACCTGTCTATGCCACCCCTCAGACGATTGAAACCGAACAAGTATAAGATTGCGAAAAACGAGTTTCAACATTTATTACAGCAAGGGATCATCCGACCCTCGAAAAGTGCTTGGTCTTCACCGCTACACATGGTGCAAAAGTCCGACTCTACAACATGGCGTCCTTGTGGCGATTTTGGAAGATTAAATGCTAAAATGGTCCCGGATAGATACTCTATTCCACATATCCACGATTTCGCCATCGGTCTACAATGCGCCACCATATTTTCCAAATTGGATCTTGTAAAGGCGTACTACCAAGTTCCAGTGGCAGAAGAGGACATTCATAAAACTGCACTGACCACATCATTTGGCCTTTACGAGTTCGTAAGGATGCCTTTCGGGCTTAGGAACGCCTGTCAAACCTTCCAGAGGTTAATAGACGAAGTTTTTAGAAGTCTGCCATTTATATTTGCATATGTGGATGACGTTTTAATCGCCAGCAGAAACCTCGACGAGCACAGACAGCACTTAGAGCAAACATTTGAAAGAATATCACATTACGGTCTGAAAATAAATACAGAGAAATGCATTTTCAGCCAACCAAAGGTTAATTTCCTCGGAAGGTTAATTGACAAGGACGGAATATCTCCACTACCCGAGAAAGTAAGTGCAATTTCAAATTTCCCACAACCAACATCAGTCAGACAAGTACGCAGGTTCATAGGCGTGATTAACTATTACAGACGATTTTTACCCTAACTGTTCCACATTACTTGCACCGTTAACAGATTTGTTACAAAAACAAAACAAAGAACCAACAGTTAAAGTTAGAAGGCCTAGCCTAGAGCCTTCAAACAAGCTAAAACTGCTTTGGCCAACTTTACAAAAACTAAACTACGTAACGGACAGTGAGGACACAAAACTCACGCTTACAACAGATGCATCTGAAATAGCTGTAGGAGCAGTCATACACCAAATTGCTAACAACACAATGACGCCTATATTTTTTTTTTCTGCTAAGCTAAGCAAGACACAGACGAAATACAGCACCTTTTCAAGGGAGCTTCTAGCAATTTACCTTGCAATTAAACATTTTAAACATTTGCTGGAAGGAAGAAATTTTTGCATTTATACAGATCACAAACCATTAACATATGCACTACATACACATGTAGATAAATATAGTCCACGAGAAATCAGACATCTCGATTATATCGCCCAGTTCTCCACAGACATTCGATATATTAAGGTACAGGAGAACATTATAGCAGACGCATTATCTCGATCTACAATAGCCTCTTTAAATTCCAGTTCTTTAAGTGTGGAATTGATCGCACAAGAGCAGAAAACAGATGAAACACTTCCAGTTGTACAACAGAAAACATCCTTACAACTGAAAGAAATGCCGATACCATTTGGTACAACAAAATTTTATTGTGATGTATCACAAACACATCCGCGTCCATATATACCACCGAACATCAGACGACTAGTTTTTCAACATTTTCACAATTTATCTCATCCAGGAAAAAGAGCCACTGTAAAATTAATAGCAGAACGCTTTGTTTGGCCCAATATGAACACGGACATTCGCAATTGGACTAAAACTTGTATACCTTGCCAAAAGAACAAAATCCACAGACACACGAAATCACCACTTGGCACTTTTTTAGCATACCTGATGCTAGATTCACCAACATTCATGTCGACTTAGTAGGACCTTTACCCACCTCAAAAGGACATGCATATTCTTACTATAGTTGACAGATTTATAGATGGCCTACAGCCATAGCAGTCAAAGACACTTCAGCTGCAACAATAGCCAGAGTTATACTGCAGGAATGGATAGCAATTTCTGGAGTACCTTCAGTAGTAACAACAGATAGAGGTTCACAATTCCAATCAACACTTTTTGCTGAATTTACCCAATTGTTAGGAACGAATCACATCAAAACAACCGCCTATCACCCTTGTGCAAATGGAATGGTTGAAAGATTCCACAGACAGTTAAAAGCTTCTCTAGCTATGAATTTAAATAATGCGGACTGGACAGACAATTTACCGCTAATTCTTTTAGCGATAAGAAACACGGTGAAAGAAGATTTGCAAAGCACACCTGCAGAGGTAGTTTTCGGATCAGCATTAGCATTACCTGGACAGTATTTTAATCACAAGACAGACATTTCACCTACAACAACGTTTGTAACAGAATTAAAACATAAAATGTCTCTTTTCAACTTTGCACCAACCAGGAAAACAGAGAAACAAACTTACATCCCAAACGATCTTCACATCTGCAAATATATATTTATCAGAAATGACGCAGTTAAAAAACCACTCTGTCCAAATTATTCAGGACCATATCAAGTTCTGGACAGGCATGAAAAATATTTTACTGTTATGAGAAAAGAAAAGAAAGATAATATCGCTATTGATCGCATCAAACCAGCGTACATCGACGAACAACCTCATACAATACCTCCACAAACACATATTCACACAGAAAATGAGGAAGCTAAAAAACAAAATACTGACATCACACCTACAACGAAAACCGGCAGAAAAGTCCACTGGCCGAAACATTTTAAAGAATATATCACATATTGAAAAACATATGTATCTTTCATATATTTTCCAATCTGGGGAGATATTGTGCTGTTTCTTATTTTCCACACACACATACACACAATAAAAAATTAATTCACACCACGTGTATCAAAAAATACAATTGCGCGGGAATTCATTCCTTACCATGCCCTGTGGGGTCAAAAACAAGGACAGCGCACCCAAAAGTTCGGACGTAGTGAAAAAAGACACCACGTGGTCAAAAATAGGATTTATTGACCAATCAGGACTCGACATAAGAAACCCATTTCTTAATCTCCCCGAGCCCTCATCATTCTTATATAAGGAAGGTAGAAACTCTCATCAGAAGGGAGAGAGAACAGCGACAAGCTGACATCAAAGCGACACGGACAGTTTCGAGCACACACACACACCGAGAGGATTCAGCCGTTCACACAACAGGCCTCTCTTTCTCTCATCTCGCTCGCTACACATAGTCCTACCTTTTCCTCTCACATTCCCAGTTCCTTTCTTTTCTTTTCTTCCGCAGCTTTACGGACAATTCATTTTTTTGTACAAGAAAAAAAATAATTCTTTACAAAAAATAAACAAAAGTTTACTTTACTTTATTTGTAGTGTATTTTCTTTTTATTATTTGTTTGAGCGACTCCTTTGCACCCTCTACACTTTAAACTCTATTTTTATAGGATACTCGTATTTGTGTACGCGCTTCGCTTATTTATTAAATAGTATATTTATTTATTTTCGTCTATCGGCCTGAATGTTCGAGAAATGTTATTAAAGAAAAAACTGCACCTTGCGCTATATATATATATATATATATATACCTCCACAGATTCGCGGTATATAAAGTTTAAAATATTTTTTAAAAAGATGAAAAATCTTTCTTGAAGCTTTTATTTTAGTTTTAATTTCAAGCCGATAGATTAAAATTTTGCCGATAAGCAAAATACTTTGTTGTATTTCAAAACTAGTTTAAATTGATTGAAAGTAGTTTTCGTTTTCAAATTTCTGTTTTTTTTTGTTTGTTTGTTTTTTGTTTTTTTTTTTTTGCACCATTTTATTAAAAAAAAAAATCCCCCCAAAACAAAATATACTTTTCTGAAACTTTATTTGAGGAATATTAGCTGCTTTAAAATATGATTAATCTGGTTTGAAATAAATATTTACTTTAAGTATAAAATATCGTAGAAAGTCATTTTTAACAAGTCGGTAGCTGTTTATTTAATTTGTTGATATGTTGACACCTTGGATGACAGATTGATGTTTATCTAATTTTGTTCCATGGGGACTTTATCCGTAAAAAAATAATTAAAGAATAACATGAGTCTATTATATATAATTTTTAAGTAGTCAGCAAACTTAAAAATTTAGGAAATTATTCTCTGTAATCTAATGTTTTATTGAACTTTAGGTACTTTAAATTTACTATAATTATCTGTTTTATTTTCTGATAATGTGGCGTATGGATATATATTGCTAAGGATTGATGTTATGTTATTATATTGAAACTTACACGATATCGTCGGCATTGTGTTCTCGGAAGACCATAGATTTTATGCTATATATATATATATATATATATATATATATATATATATATATATATATATATATATTGATAATAACGTTTTGGTAAAACCGAATATAAAATAACAGTCATGATAATTAAGTGCTTTTTTGGACAGAGTTATGCCCCTTTTGTCATATTTTGCTTTATTGCCAGAGTTAGGAAAAAGTGTTGTTTTTTTTGTTTTTTACACGAGACACACGATCTCTTGTGACTGTTGCTATAGCTAACTGCATTACTAAGTCTAGTAAATATCTATAACCTACATCATTTGCTTCCTGCCATTCGAAGATAAGTATTTATAACGTTGAAAGCTCTTATATTTTCCGTTGTGAATGACTAAAAATCTCCTAAATAAAATACAGAAGCATCTTCTTAATTTGTCTTAAGCTCAAGAAGCTAAAATATAAATTTTAAAAAAGTTTTCATATTTTGCTTTATCAATTTACACAAAAAGTCTCGTAAATGCTGATTATGCTATTCTAAACTAATTCAATAAAAATCTTGAAAAGGTTTCCTATTGTCAAATTGTATCTTGCCAATTACTAAGCCACCTAAAATAGCTATATACACTTCATCAGTAGTCTCATACAATGCTAAGTTTAGTCTATTTATATATTTATATGTAGGCAGTATAAAAAAATATATACGGCATTTCCGTTGTATTCGTCAGGTAATTTTATTATAATTATTTTCTCTTTACATTAATTTCCTAAACATCGGGCTATCGATAAAAACGTGTTAAACACCTCAAAAAAACACCAACCTCCGTGTTAAAAATGCTTTTGAGACTAAAAATAAGTAATATTTCTTTCGATTCAGATTAATTGAACTTTAAACCCACTAACTTTTCTTAAATAACATTTTAGAAATCTATATTTTATTTTTGAAATATGTTTTTAATAAAGAGAATAATGTTGACAGATTTGTCAATATGGACAATTTCATCGATTTTATTAATAACCAGGAAAAAATAATTCTAATCAAATCGGAATTCGGTTTGAAATGCACCAATGTATTTTCCTTATTGAAAATATGAAATTTAACCTATTAGCTTGGAATTAAAAATAAAATAAAAGCTTCAAGAATTTTTTTTCATTTTTAAAATGCAATTTGAACTTTTAGGTATCGCTTCTTTTTCCCATTTTTAAAAAAAACCTTATTTACATTAAATGTTGATTTACCTCCTTATATTTTTCTTTTTCCGTCTTTTTTTATAAGAGACGATAATAAAATGTAAAAACAGGATTTAATTTTTGCATTGGAATAGCAAAACGCCTTTAAAAAATTAAATTTTGTTGTATTATTAAGAAAATTTAAAAATGAATTAAGAAATAATTGATTACTCAACTGTAATTATATAGAAATCAATCCTTTTGTTGGCAGTGAAAGTTACATTAAAATTTACCGATAAAAGAGGAGACTGGAGGCAAATATAGATTAATTGATTGATTAGTTTTTACGGCTTAAACCCTTTCAAGGTTATTTAAAAAACCAGAAAATATAAAAATTGTAAGATTTTCTCAAAGAGGAAGATAATAATGGTTTAATGATACAAGTCTTATTTTTTTGTCCCACATCTGAGGGAGGAGAAAGGTGGACAAAATAAAAAAGGGTATTTGCGCATAATTGAATATAATAAACCCAACGGGAATTAGAACTCTGCTCTTCTCCGATTAAAACGGAGCCATTATCCATTACACCACTATTGTAACCTAAAAAGGGTTACTGAATGAGGAATAACTAAAACAGAGGTTGGAAATGAAATGGTAATCTTTATAACATCAACAAAATACAATACTGCCAGCGGTTTAGTAGGTAAAATTTATTATTATATGAATAAGGAAAATAATGTTCAATGAATTTATCAAAATCACGGAGCATATTGAAGGTTCATAGTCCGGAGAAAAACCCTTAGTAACCTATTCTACGGAGTTATCCATAAAAAATGGATGGCAGAACAAGGATTGGGAGGGATAGTAAGGAACTAATTATTGCTTAGAAAAAAAGATAAAAGTTGGGACAATAGGTAACCACGTTCAGAAGGAACACGGTAAATAGAACAAGAAGACATTCTGGCAAATTCTTTTGAAATTTTTTATTTATCTTTTTTCAACATACAAAATTTTAAATTCAGCGATCTTCATTTTCGAGGAATTTTTTGTGGTGGTATGTTAGTGTTGAAGTCACCAAAGTAGAGGTTTACAATGTGGTTATCTTCAGATAATGTCCTTAATCCAAATATACTCCCAATTTATATGGCGTTTAAAAATAAATGCAAAGATAATTAATACAAAGATATATATTGCATGTACTGATAAAAATGTTGGGATCTTTTGAAAATAAAACATACAATTTTAATATTCAAAGAGGGTCAAATGAAAGTTCCATTTTCATAAAGTTTTTCCTTGAAAACAAAAGTATTTATATACATATAATATAGTTATATATATATATATATATATAAATTTATTAGACAAACACTAATATCAATGGTTTAATTTATTACATTTTTTATTTTCACGATTCAATTATTCAAAACAAATATGGAATCTGGTGTCCCAAACATGTTTAGGTATTTAAAATTCTGTCGAATGATTTGAGTTCAACCAGGATTGTATTTAATTGAAATATTTATATACACAGCATTTTATATAATTATATATATATATATATATATATATATATATATATTATATAGATATAAATATTGTTATATAATATTTTTATAGATGATTTTTTTGAAAGTTTTTTTTAATGTGTATATTGGTAACAATATTTGTTGATAGCATTAATTTTTAATTTTGTAAATATATTTCAATTCAAATATATATATATATATATATATATATATATATACATACAGCGAATGAGGTTCTTTTCAGTCGCTGGTCTGGTCCGTTTTAAAGAACCTGTCACTTATTTGTCTTAATATATTTTTTCTTAAGACAAAAGAATTCATTCATATAATTTTCTTGATTTTGATTGATTCCTTTAAAAAGACTCATTCGATAACAAATTTTCATAAACAAAAAGATTTAGGAATGATAAATTTTTTGGAAAGAATTTATTTTCTTTATTTTTATATTTTGTTGTTTTTATTTCTTTATGTCAAACCAATTTGGTTTGCCAATTTTTAGCTTTCTATTTTTTTATTTTTAAAATATTGATCCTTTTCCTATATTTGATGTTACGCTTTGAAAACATGAATTTGGTGGTTAATAAGGAAAAAGAAAAAAAAACGTGAATTTATGAAATCAAGGTTGTACAAGCCAAGAATGATTTCTATCCTCCATGAAAGAAAAATTGTGGAGGCAAAATAAGGACATTTTCCTGTTTGTACTTCTGTGAACTGAACATATCCCATAAAAATAAAATATTTGTTCATTTGCTTTCGTATGAATTGAATTTTTTAAAAATAGCCCCAAATAAATTATATTGTATTTCGGATGCCATTTTTGTTTTAATTTATGTTATTTCTCAAATTCAAAGGTAAACCCAGAATATGATTGTGGTTAAAAAAGGAAAGATTAAAGGTTAGTGTAAGGGAGGTAAATCCGTATTTACTTTTTTATATGCCATGTCCTATCAGGATATTGGTGGTCGTAATTCTCTAAAACTCTAATTTTTTGTTTTCTTAAAAATTATTAAATTTTTTTTTTAATTTCCCACCCTGTCATTTTTTTACATAAACTTCTTAAATTACTCGCTGTTTCTATCTGTTCCTTTTGTCTTCAATATGTCCTGTGAGTCAAATTATGTCCTATTATTCTTCTGTGGTTTAATGGATTTGTTCTTTTTCTTTTTTTTCATTCAAAATTCTGATCCATAACGATTTTATTGGTACATTTATATACCAATGCATTAACAAAAATTTATACCATTGCATTATTGTAATGCACAATTTTTCAAATAAAAAAATGTTTTTTTGTTTACGTTCTAGGATTCATTTTTTTCACAATAAAAAAGAATTTTTTTTCTGATATTTATTAAATTTCCATTAAATACTTTATTCATAATCCAAATATCCCATCTCAGTTTGTTTTTGAAAACCCTTGTAGAATCAGATTCTTACATTTTTTTTTTTAAATCTTAAATTTTGTGCAAGTTAAATACATAGAGGCTCCCAACCAAATATAACAACTGATGTATTTTTGATTGGTTGTAAATATTAATTAGGTGTCGTCAACTACGTCCGAAGGTACCGACCCAAATTTTGACCTCTAGTTGACGCCATAAAATGTAAACATGTCCACGTGACCAAGAGAACTAATAAAACGAAACTTCGACGCGATTTGGTCAGTGGGCACTTAAAATATTGAACCAATTCACTTGACTTCATTTTGAAATCAACACAGCAAAGGAGACGAACTTTATCTTCAATACAACAACAAACTTTGTCAACCATTTCCAGGCTTAACGCTCACTCCCCACAAAATATTCTATTCCACAAGAAGAATCTCTGGTTAATGAGCGATAACTCTATAACAATCAGTGAGTCAAGAACAATATTTTTTTTTTCTATTTAATACAAAAAAAAAACAACTGTTTAATTTTCCTATAAAACAAATATAGCTAACTACACCTTCTCATTTTCACACATACACTACAGTAACTCAAATTCTTTCAGTAACACACACCAAAGAACTCTATTGTGTTTATCAACTTTTTCACTATATATTATGTATTTGTTGTGTTTATAAAAAATATTTATTGTTGAACAAATTCATAATTTCTTCTACTTATTTCTCTTGTTGTTGTCTTTGTTACATTTGATATTGTAAAAATTGTAGAGGGTCAGTTTTTATTTCTATTTATAACCAATACAAATTGGCTGACCCACTATATACCCTTTAATCGAATATAAGGGAAGTAACTTGTGATTCCTCGATTTTTATTTTTGAAGGAGTTATGACGTGCAAAATTGGAGGAAATTACTTTTATAAAAGAGCCAGTCTTAAGACGTATTTCTTGAATGAATTACAAATTTAACAAAGCTGTTTAATTCCCACAAGAACCTCCAAAATAACCTTTCACATAATTTTAAGAAATTTTTTTTAAATGAAGAAAATTTTGCCAAAGTCCTTCTTATTATTAAAATATGTTGATAAATTATCTAAATATAGGCGTGATGGTGTAATAATGGCTAGCAAGCTTGTCTCGCTAGAACAATTACGACTGAGTACTGATCCTCCAATTAATCCCATACAAAAATATTGTTTTCCAAAATCACCATTATGTTGGAGGCTTTTTGGGGTATCTTATTTAGAATTCTATTATGTTTGCATCCATTTCTAGAAAATATGCTGGGGTTTCAATCTTTTAGAACACCCCATCAAACAGAACTGAAAATATATTTTATTAAATAATAAACTGAAAAGTTTATGCCAGAAAAGAATCTAGCTTCAGAAAAATAAATGAAACTAAAGAATTTGCGATTTTAAGATTCAAGGGAGGGTTAGGAGTGAAAGAGAAGAGAATTTTCAGAAGGAACCGGAAACCCGATCCTAAATAGGAAACAAGGGATAAACCTCTACTCCTGTTCAAAAGACAGTTTAATTGTCCCTTCCACATTTTTAATTTTGTGTTTGTGTAGATAAAAAAGATGTGTAGCTACTACTACTAATAACATTAAGAAAGTAATAAAATAAATATATACAATGAAAATTACTATCTACCGGTCTAGAGATTGAAGTATAGTAGGTACCTTTTAAAAAATGTTTAAAGTGCATTTTAAAAATGAAAAATATTTCGTGAACTTTTTTAGTTTTAATTCCAAGCTTATAGATTAAATTTAATTTTAATATTTCCAAGAAGCATAACACTTTGTTGCATATCAACCTGAACTTTAATTGATTGGATTTTTTTCCAGATTATAAGGAAAATTCTATAAAATCGTCCATATTTAGAAAAATCAGACAATACAAAATAATTCTCTTCATTAAAAAATTTTTTTAAAAATAAATATACTTTTCTGAAATGTTTTTTGAGAAAAATTAGCGGATTTAAAGTTTAATTAATCTGAATTGAAACAAATATTACTTTAAAATATCGCAGAAAAGCATTTTTTTTAACATGGAGACGGTATTTTCTGATGTATTCAGTGAGTTACTGACAGCCTGATGTTTGGGAAATTAAAGTAAGGGGGGACAGAACTGAAATAGTTTATTTGACGAATACAATGCGAATGCCTTTTTATATAGTTCTTTTAACTGCCCAGTAATGTAATATTTCATTGAATTTTAAGTACTTACTTATGAAGGCGCTTGTTGAGATAATGTTAGAAAACTACTAATAAATTTTAAATTTTCTATAGTTCCGCACTTACTTTCTGATAATGTCGTATATGGACGTCCGTATTTTCAAAAATCGATACGTTTATACATACATAAAATAAAATTCTTTCTAAAAAACTGGATTTCCCACTTGTGATTAGTAAATACAGTTTTAATTTAATAACAATATCACTTAGTACAGAATTAAAAAAAAAAATAAAGTTTAATTATTTTTAAAAATGGAAACAATTCTTGAAAATATTATTAACCGATTTCTTTTTCTTAAGATAACAGTGTCCATAATATATTTTATTCATAAAAGAAATTAAAATATTTTCTAATTAAATAAGGTTTTATTGAATTTTTATTTTATGATTCAGAAGATGTTTCAGTAACTGGGGGTTCTGTTTGGGGAAAAAAATTAATGATTTATTCTCCGTGGACTTGACCTTATAATTAATATAAACATTAAGCAACACAGAAAAAGAATTTCTCGAAATTTCATAAAATTAAATGAGGGGTGGGGGTAACAAATGTAAAAAAAAAAAAAAGTTTCATATTTTTTAAATATTTTCATTCATTTCTAAATAAGTCATAAAAGTTTCATTAATCAAGCAATTATCTGATTTTTGCAAGAATTTCCAAAGCAATGGGTTTTTACCGCAATAAGACACTCAAATTTTCCGTACAAATTTGTGGTCCCGCGTTATGAGTTTTTTTTTTGTTTTTGTTTTGTTTTGTTTGTTTTTTTTTTCGGTCAATAGAAACTCGATACCTTTTAAAAGAAATCGTGTTCTGTTTGTATTTATAGTACGAGCAATGGACACAATATACGGTAATTTTTTGTTTGAGTTAACTAAACTCATCAGGAAAAAATACCATAATTCCTACAATAAGAATCTGATAAAAACACCTAAATTTACAAAAAAAAAAATAAACTAAGGATACTTGAATCTTTTGTGAAATCTCCTCGAATAAAGTGATCAAGGAGTTCATAATGAGGATTTATTTTTCAAGTAAGGCCTGAAAATAAATTGTTCATATTCATGATCTGTTATTAGGGTCAAAGGCCTCATTTAAAATTTCCACAAAAACTAACTTAAAATCTCGCCCGTGTGAAGATGGTTTTTCAACTAGTAATACATAATTTGATTAAATGGTATACTCATTTTTTTTAATTTTTTTTTTACATTTATAGAGAAAAATTCCTGAAGATGTTATTTCAAAAAAAAAATGCAATGTAAAGTGTGAATATATGGAAAATTCGTCCTGAATCTAACCAAAAATAATTCAATAAAACTGAGATATTTTTGTGATAGTTGGTGCTTGCATAATTTAATAAAATATTTTCTTTCAGATTAGATAATAAAAAAAAAACTACTCTTAATATTTATTTCTTAAAAATTACTTGTAATTTTTCAGTGCGATTTTGAAATTCACCCCCTTGCCGTTCATAAGTAGAGTTATAATTTTAAAGAAAGACTTGTTTGAACAATCGAAAAAGGGGAAATTTAATGCCATTTTCGAGTGTGAACCTTCCTTAAAAGAATTTTAATTTTTTTTCATTTTAACAACAGATTATTTTTCTAAATGGATGTGCAAAAAACAATAATTCTGAATTACTGCCTTTGACTACTTTTCCCTAGAGTAATTATATTTATGATAATTCAATAAATCTTAAATTCGGAATAAATAAAACATTGGGCGCAATTATATATTTTCTGATATCAAACAGGTACGAAAATAATAAAAAAATAAAATCGATATATTAAGCTCAAAAGTATCATTTAACTAAAAAAAAAAAAAAGCTACTCTAATGCAATAAAAATCGTAAAGAATAAAAAAAAATATTTTTAAACTATTGGTTATATAAGGTTAAAGATAATTTAAACGTAAACGTCTTGATTATTGTACTGCTGGTATTCCGTATTTTTAAAACTTTTTTTCTTATTTCTACGCGTAAGTAAGGGGTATGATTATACATTTTTTTAATTTTTGAGTTTGACCTCTAACCCCACAGGCTACCGTGCGTAAATAAACGTTATTTTTTTAGCATCCCGCTACCACTTTCTCATCAATGTTGAATTTTGTACATTTTTGTGAAAAAAATTGCATCAGAGAGCCTACTCAGCTTAGTAAATATTTTCAGGAAAAACGAGCTTCTAATTGATCAATAAACACACAAGTGGGCGTTGCAATCCACCCACGTACAAATATTTTTCCAGCGCGTGACCAAGTCAAGTTTTCCCGCCATTTTCCGTGAGCCTGTCACGTGATTATATTAATTATAAATAGCAGACACAAGCTTGCTGCTTTCTCTTCTCTACTCTTCCCTTTTCCTGCGAAGATGTGACCTTAAGGAGTCTCGTCTCGACCATTAGTGACCAGACGTTAAAAGCATATTCACGCATGCTCGTACGTACGAACTTTTCCAACCTACATTACAAACATACGAAACATTTCCAAACAAGCAACAAGAACGTTTCTCTTTGAAATATTCTTCTAAAGCTACAGTTTATTCAGCATTTCATAGCTTTGTAATTAATTCAACTTTGTACGCCCAGATAAAAATATTCACAATCTAAGGAACATAATACCAACAGAACTTTAACTTCTACGCATGTACATCAATACACACAAATAAATACAAATGTTATTGTTTCAAAACCATTTTGTTCCTTGTTGTATTTCCTGTTTTGTGGTATTTTACGTTAAATATAAATTGTGTGGTCATGTTATTCACGCAGCCATAAACAGACCACGATATATGGTGACCCCGAGTCCTCTACATTTTCATTGAGTTTTAAGTAAAAAGTAAACATTACTGTTAAAACCAGTTAATCAATCCTTAAATTTACTAAAGGACCTCGAAACATATCTCTTGGATAAATATTGGATTTTTAAGAGATTTTTAAATTTGCTATTTACATTTTTCATCTATAAGCGCAGTTCGAAGAATGACGAGAAAACCATCCAATGTTTTAAAAATGCCTAAAAAGTTTATATATGGATTTTTTTTTAATTTGATTAGAGGCTATTATATTTCAAGTATAACCGAAATTTAATTTCAAAGGCACTGAATTAAATTATTTGAAATCGCGTTTTTTTTTTTTTTTTTTTTTCGTTTTTTTTTTTAGTTCATGGTGGTAGCTAATAAATTCAAAAGTTATGAGCGCGACATTTTTTACTTTTTTTTAATATTTTGTGAGGAAGCACTTCTTGGTCGAGACTAGAACTTTTCTGCGTCCGCTTTCGTACGGTATATATAAGCTCATCGAGACACTCTGCGCTGCAATATTCGGTTCAATTTGGTGTGCGGATCAATAACGACACTTCCGTTATGTTAGTTGACTAACATTTATCATATCCGGTTCCGATTGCAAAACATATCGGCAACGGTCGTGCCTACAAACAAGCATAATCACAATATCCTCTTCTTGATAGCGTCTCCCGCGTTGATATTGTTAATCGCTAAGTTTCGCTATCATAGCAACCGACCTTGAGCGTAATAATCTTTGACGAAGAGCCACATTTAAGGGTCCTAGTAAAATTGTTCTTGGTGGTGGGCGAAATTTTCGAAGTTTTATTAAATATGTATGTAGTTATTTTGTAAGTACTATTTTTTTTTACATGAGCTCTCTCTTTGGCGCCAAATAGTAGCACCGGTTTTCATAAACGACAGGCGTAGAAAAGTGAGAGAATCTCATAAATGAAAAGTACTCATTCAAACTATAACAAGACCTCAAAGAAGCAAAACTAAAAATAAAATGTCCATCAATATCTTAAGTAAAATGTAGCATAATCGAATATATTTCCATTAAGTTTTGTCAACGTTACAATTTAGTCTCTTTCTCGCTATCTCTCTCGGAAAGTCGACTACTTAATTTCACCAAACCACGTGGTGCGCTTATAAGCGCGAGTGCGCACACACACAATAGTTAATTCCGTAAATGTTGAGCTCTGTCTAGCTCTATACATACGCAAGTATATTTTTCTTCCTTGAATTATGTTGTTCTATGTATAAATATATATATGAAAAACCCACGTGTATGTTGAATTAATTTTAAGCTTCTCATCTGCAACCGTTACAAGCCTTATAACTGTCCGCTACAATATAAACGAATGCTCAACAATGTCCAACAAATAAATAATATACATCCAACAATGTTCCAAAATAATTTATTTCGTAAAATGCGTTAATGAAATCGAAATTTTTTTCTATAATATTCATTTTGCTCGTCTTGCTGACTCGTACTCCTAATAATAGGGGTTGTCCTAATAAACTCTATCCAAAAAAATTGGTTAGCGTGACATATATTTAGGAACCTGAGAGTACCGTATACAATAAAAAAAATACTATCAAACGATTTCTATATTGAATAGAGTGCAAGAATCCTTTCTACAGTTAAATAATTGCCGTATTTTTCGGCCTATTGAACGCAGATTTTTTTTTCCAGAAAATGCACAAAAAATTACCCTGGTCCAATACAGCAGTGTCATGTATGAGACATGAAGACCACGAAAAAAAAGTGGAGATCACCAGGAATCAGTGCCCCGATTCGAGCTTGGCTCTGAAATTAGAACTTCTGGAAGTTAACAAACATGATATCAATAAAAAAAATATCCCTAAAAAATTCAACCAGAAAAAAAACAGATTCAGAAATTTATGAAATTGCACAATATTTTGCTGCTTGTTTTGTAGAATTGCCAGATTTTACAGAAAAATTTGCTTTCACTGGTAAATTACTACTTGCTTTGTGTGTGTTTTTGTTGGCAGTTATTGGAATTTGCTTTTTTTCGTGTAGGGTATGGGACTTCATTTACTAACAAGTACCATATTTCTATTTTTGTTGCCTATTACCATATGTACCAGTATTTACTAATACCAGTAGATTTCTTTGTAGCTATTATGAATTTACTGTATGTGCAGATGTTGCTCCCTGGAAAACAACTAAAACAATTCTAAATAAATGCATGATGAAATTTACTAAAATTCTTCTTTTCTAAAAAATGTAGTTTATGAGCAACTTTATAATAAAAGAGTGTGCTGAAAGTTCTCAGTCCAACAACAAAAAAAAGCCGCCCCACCACCACCACAACAATCTAACGTTTAATCTGATTTTGGAAAAGGGATCGTGCCGATAACTTTTCTGTGCCTGCCTCTTACATAGACATCGATTTAGATTAGTTTCAGGCAGGTTTCGTCTAATTTTTAGAAATATAAGATAAAATTTATTAAATCAACTTACAAAAGAACTAATAGACAACCAATTCTATGTTATAAAACCGCATCTGACAAAAACTTTGTACATATGCTACAGTATTATGCGAATTAATCGGGATAGTGACTTCAGTTTAATATATTTTTCTTTTATACCGACTTTGGACAGCGTCACAATAGTTTAATATCAACTTATAAGAATGAAGCCATTACAGTGCAACTCTTGTTACAATAGAACACTTTTGAATATTTTAGAATTTATTTGTGACTAAACTTTGTATTTGGTTAAGAATTGTGTGATTTATATTGTTTTGCATGTAAGTCAGAATTTTTGTTTTTTCAGTTACTGCTTCTGATTTCAAAACTAACCTGATGATTTTCTTTCAACAGGTAAAAAAAAATGGATATAATTCCTAGAAAGTGTGTACAGGTTATTGCGCTCCATGAACATTCAAAAGAATCTGTGAGACAAATAACCCAAAGTCTCAAGATAAGCAAGTCCAATGTTGGACGCAGGTTATATTGGGTCACAATAAGGTTTTCAGAAAGGGAAATTGTGGAAGAAAGAGGAAAACGACCAAAAGAGATGAAACAATGCTGCTCAGAAACAGCATTAAAAACGCGAGGAAGAGTAGCAGGGACCTGGCAGTAGATTTAGTGGAATCCGGTGTGTCCATATCTAACTCAACTGTCAGAAGACTTCTACTTGAAATGGAGCGACCAGCCAGAAAAGCAAATAAAACAGCTTTTGACAAGAAGAATGAAAGATAAACGACTCCAATGGGCAAAATCTTATAAAGTTTGGACGGTCGAAGATTGAAAAAATAAGTGTTGTCCTTCGATGAAACACACTTTGAAGTGAGAGGCCATCGATCCTGCTTTGTACGGAGAAGCAAAGGTGAGTCCATAAGAGATGGCCATATTGAGCAAAAGCCAAAACACGTTCCCAACAAAATGTTCTGGGGCAATTTTAGTGCAAATGGGTTAAGTACATTGAGAATAATTGAGGGGGTGATGAATAGCACATAATATGAAGATCTCCTGAAAGTTCATATTCTCCCAACAATGGAAGAACTTTACCATGGAGATGGTTTGTTTCAGGAAGATAAGTCCACCTGCCATACATCGAAAAAATGTAAAAATCTTTTGAAAATACGGGTGCAAAAAGTGTTGGACTGGCTAGGAAATTTCCTTGACCTGAACCCCATTGAAAACTTGTGGAGTATTGTGAAGCAACGACTGATAAAACACAACTGTACCACCATGGAGAAGCTAATCTGTACGGTCATTTAGATATGGTATCACAATGAAGAACTGGGCTACATGTGTCTGAAACTGGCCGAATCTATGCCAAAACGTGTCGAAATGCTCATTGAAATTAGAGGCAGACATACAAAATACTGATTTGTGATATTTTAAAACAGTTATGTAAAGCTTTTTAGGAAAAAATAAACATAATTTGATAATGTCATTTCTCTATTTTATTGAAGTCACTGTCCCAAATAATTCGCACAGTATTGTATTTACGGTGGAGTAATGAAGAGCAGCTCGCATTGAGGAATCGGAGAGCCGAGTTCAAATTCTAGTCGAAACCATTACATTCATTTACGTGCTAATACCCTTAGGAAATGTATGAATTCTCTTCTTCTCCCCCCAGCTATGGGTAAATAGCAGGACAGACCGGAATCTATAGCCTTGGATGGCAACTTGTCTACCGCAGAAAGAAATGATAACCTACTGCGGGAAAAATCTACCTCGTCAGTCATGTATCCAAAGTGTATCACGTATGGCACATAACTGACTGGCCGTATTTAATGTGCAGTCCCTGATGTGGCGGATCATGACTGCGGAGGGCCATGACTTCACATTTTCCAGTTTTTCGTTGCTCCTAACAATGCTTTTCTTTACAACTTTCTTTTTGTGACAAATGTTCCTCTATCAATTTACTCATTACTTGTCTCTACGTCTGTTGCTTTCGCTGTGTCCCGTGAATGTTAAATTCTCCAAGCACTCTTTCATCATTATGTGTCAAAAAATATTTTCAAATTTCTTTTCTGATTATTAACAACAATTTCTTTATAGCTCCTATTCTCCTTCGAACGTCCTCGCTTGTCGCATGATCTGTCCATGGTATTCTCAACATTCATTGGTAGAGCTCCATCTCCGTTACTCCAAGTCCTTTCTTTATTTATGACGAAATTGTTCAGTATTCATTGCTATATAGGCGGGTAAAAATAGCCGCGCAACACTCTTTTCTTCGTTTTAAAACGTATTTTTCAATTACTTTGTATCGTATTTAGTTTTTCAAAAATATCTTAATGCAAAAAATTTTAAATTTTTATTTTCAAATATAACATTCGTATTCAGGGTTTCGCACAACGAGAATATGTAAAATGAGGTATACTTGTAATTCTTCTCTTATGTGCGTTGTACTTTCAAGAAATGGGGTATCGTAGCTCTCCACAACTTCCTATATTTTGTTGCTTTAAGTAACTTTTGATTCTTTATCATCTCACTTTGCCCATGTTTTGCCATCTCTTCGCATGAATTCGTTAAGCTGCTCACCCGCTTCGCTCGCTTTCATTGTGTCCTATGAGTGTTAAATTCTCCAAGCCTTCTTTCTCCATAGTGTCCTAGAAACTCTCTCTCTCTCGCTCTCTCTCTCTCTCTCTGCTTGTAGTTCCTATTATCCTTAAGACAAAATAGCGGCACGACACACAAGAGTAGGAGAAGGGTTTAATAAAAACGGATATCATGAAAACCTCTTGTAAATATGCTTAACATGAAAAATTCATAATGAATATCAGTATGACGCAAGAGTTAGACATACAGAAATTCAGAAAATCACTTGAAAGTTAACTTAGAGTCGCATGAACTCAAATAGAATAGAAATAGGTCAACATGAATCAGGGAAAAAGCACAAAATGAGTGATACGTTATGAGCAAAGGGCGGCCCGTGGGTCACATGCGGGCCGTTTGACTTTCTGAATGGCGCGCTTAATTTCATAGGGAATATAACGTTTCTTAAATTTTATTTTGTTTTGTTCTCGTTTGTTCACTCACACACTCTCACGTACATAACCACATACATAAATAATGATTAAGTACAATGTTTCTTGGATTTTGTAAACTTTCAAGGATAATTAACGTTGTCAGCATTTTTAACGATTGACGATTTTCTCTAAGGAAACGCATACGTGTAAACATCGTTTGCTTTTGAAACAGGAAACGTTCATAAGAATGTTTTATGTGCTTTTCGTTTTCAAATAAATAAATTAGAAATGATAGTGGCATCTAAAAGTCACACTGTCATCAGTGATAACATTATACGAAGACTTTAATTTTTTAATCATAATTTTTTTTTTTTATAAAAGGTAAAACTTTCCTACTATTTCTGTCTTTTCCTGATGTTAAGTATTAGTGTCACTTTTGTTCCCATTTTCTTTAAAACTTCGTCATTGCTGATAAGTTCGGTCCATAGTATTTTTAACATTCTTCTGTTGAACCATATTTTATGTATCTTCAAAGCTTTTCTTCATCCCTGAGGATATTTCCAGCATTTATTGCCATATAGGACGACTGATATTACATAACTTTACAATACTCTTTCCTTTGTTTCTAACAAAATTTTCCTTTTTCTTAATACTTATCTTTTAGAAGGCATCTTTCGTTCTCCTAATACGCTTTCGGATTTCGATGTTGCACTTTCCGTCCTCTGTTAAAACACTTCCCAGATATTTAAATTGTTGTACTTGTTTAATTTTGATATCTCCAATTTGTAATTTGTTCCTTTTGCTAACAACCATGCATTCTGTCTTCTTGTAATTGATGTTTAGTCCTTTCTTATCGCTTTTCTTCACTACCTTCTGTAGGAGTTTTTGAAGTTTCCTTTCTGTGTTAAGATTATGGCCGTCAATAAGGAATCCTGGTAGGACTCCCAATTCTCTCAGAATTGTCTCACTGTATAGGTTGGATAAGTTTGGGTAAAAGGCACATCCTTGTCTTACACCCCTTTCTATTTTCCTATTGATCATATTAACCCGATTAAACACAATGCGTTTTATTTTTTCTATTTTCCTATTGATCATATTAACCCGATTAAACACAATGCGTTTTATTTTTTCTATTTTCCTATTGATCATATTAACCCGATTAAACACAATGCGTTTTATTTTTTCTATTTTCCTATTGATCATATTAACCCGATTAAACACAATGCGTTTTATTTTTTCTATTTTCCTATTGATCATATTAACCCGATTAAACACAATGCGTTTTATTTTTTCTATTTTCCTATTGATCATATTAACCCGATTAAACACAATGCGTTTTATTTTTCTATTTTCCTATTGATCATATTAACCTGATTAAACACAATGCGTTTTATTTTTCTATTTTCCTTATTGATCATATTAACCCGATTAAACACAATGCGTTTTATTTTTTCTATTTTCCTATTGATCATATTAACCCGATTAAACACAATGCGTTTTATTTTTTCTATTTTCCTATTGATCATATTAACCCGATTAAACACAATGCGTTTTATTTTTCTATTTTCCTATTGATCATATTAACCCGATTAAACACAATGCGTTTTATTTTTCTATTTTCCTATTGATCATATTAACCTGATTAAACACAATGCGTTTTATTTTTCTATTTTCCTATTGATCATATTAACCTTGATTAAACACAATGCGTTTTATTTTTTTCTATTTTCCTATTGATCATATTAACCCGATTAAACACAATGCGTTTTATTTTTTCTATTTTCCTATTGATCATATTAACCCGATTAAACACAATGCGTTTTATTTTTTCTATTTTCCTATTGATCATATTAACCCGATTAAACACAATGCGTTTTATTTTTTTTTTTTTGCAGAGTTAGAACCTGTCACCTAATTTTTTTACACCGATTCCATACGGTCTTAGCTTTTAAGAAAATTAATCACCGGCTAAGAAACGCCTTGTCAAAATTGTATGGGGTGGAGAGAAACACTTTGATATGCATGAATATTGCAAATTAACTGAGCTGCTGAAATTTATCTTGGAAAATAATCTAGATGGTTTTCTTAGTGAAATTATGAAATTGATAAAAGTACTCTTGACAATTCCCATGACCACATTAGAGCCAGCGCTACAACACTAAAACAACACTAAAAAGAGTAAAAACTTTTCTAAGGAGCACTATGAATCCTGAAAGACTAAATGCACTTGCAGTGCTTTCAATGGAGAAAAAAATTCAGTCACTCAGAGATCAAGGGAAATTTTTTTAACCTTTTCGCTCAAAGTAAAATGCGAAGAATGGATTTCATTTTTAAATGAATGGATCAAGTTTGAATTGGAACGATTTATAAGTAAAGAAATAATTTTTTCATTTAGAATTCATCAAGTTTAATTATCTTTTTATATGTTTGTTTCGTTTTACACAATATTAAAACAATGACTAAAAATTTTATGAAGCAGCACCACCACTAATTTTAGCCATGAGCCACTACTGTCTGTGACGGAATATTTTTTACTATATCCAACAACTAGTTGCGTCTCCTAAACGCAGCAGAAGTCATCCACAAGACGCTGAAATTTTCAAATGAGTTTTACCTGTTTAAATCTCGGGCTTCAGATCTTTCCAGTTAAACTAGCTAATCTTAATTTCATTACTACGCAAAGTCATTGCCTACTAGGATTGATCTATTGATTCATTCATTGATTTTCTACGGTTTATCAACCCCTTAGCTAATTATTTAAAGCCAGAAAATATTTTTAGATTGTTAATTTTTTTTCTTTTGACATAATAATAGTTTAGTTATACACGTCTTACTAATTAATCCATAGCCGGGGAGGAGGAGAAGAGGTGAATTCATACATTTCCCGAAGGTACTTGCGCGTAAGTGAATGAACCCAACGTGAAATGAAACTCGGCTCTCCGATTAACAATTCAGAGCCATTATTCATTACACCACCCGTACAGCCAAGTTTACAGAACCTGGTATTCCCAAGTGGTCACTCATCCGGGTACTGACCAGGCTCAACGATAATTGACTTCGGTGATCGAATGGGAACCAGAGTTTCAACGTGATGTGGTCCAATAGAAAAAAAAAAAAACGATATCTAAAACTGTTTGTCCCAGAATATCCTCGCTTACATTTCACGGTTTTCTTCTTTTTGGGATACGATACATCGATATCTACCAGAAGTTTTACTTTTACAGTATAATACAAATCCAAAAGGATTAAACAATCCTTTTGGATTCTTCCAGTGTTTCTCTAATCTTTTGCAACAGCTCGACCATTCAGGGCAAAAATCTTGTGATTGCAATATTCAATCATTTATCTTTCGAATTAAAGAATATTCTAAAAGTGATTTTTTTTCTGTCTGCATTTCTGGAATAGTGAGTTATCATTATTTCCATTATTTACATTCGGACTATTGTCCTCATCTTTGTTGTTGTTGTTATCGCAACGTTTTGATCGTTGTGTCCTCCGGCCTTTATCAGGGGAATTTCAATCCGGGTACCCTTACAAGGAATTCCGAACTGAAACCTTTATTTAATCTACGGAGGTGGACTGTTCCACTGCTCATATCAAGGGATATCTCGTCTAGTTCTTATTTTTAGTACTGCTTAGTTGTTGCTATTGGCTAGGTCTGCTAAGGAGGTCTTCATAGACTAGCATATGCGCTGATTCTTTCAGACGTCTAAACCTGCAGTGTTCTTCCCTGTCCGGTATTTTCACTTCATTCCACAGAGGCAGATGAGTGCCCTTTTTCCTCCATACATGATCAGTCATGCCCGTTTTCATTGCATCAACTTACGGCTTTTCGATGTTCCTAAACTTTCCTATTTTCCTAGATGGCTTCACTCTTGACAAGAGTAGGACTTTATATTCAAACCTTCTAGCCTTACGAAGTAGACACATTCCATTCTTCTTGTACCGGTATTAAATATTTGCGTTTGGCAGAGAGAAGACATTTATCTCCCCCTCAGATGTAATTCCCTTCAAAATAAAGAAAAAGATCTCCCCCTCCCTCTTGTATATTACTCCTTTTTCTGGTCTTGTGTCTGGCCTCAGATCACGTCAGAATAGACTTTTCAGAGAAGCTGGATGCAAAACTAACCTGACAGATAACCACCTGACCTCCGACCTGGAGAACCACATGAAGAGTACAACTGCACTTGGATGCACGCGTGGGAAGGAGTTATACCACAGATATATAAACGAGAACTCCGAGTGGAGGAAGGAAGTCTCTCTCAGACATTGCAAACGAGAATGCAATGTCCGCGTTTCGGATGAGGGACCCAATGATGCTTGCACATACTGTCAGAAGTGATTAAGTCTCGTGTTATCATCACTGACTGCATGAGGATTTCATTACATGCTTATTTGCTGTAATTTACTAGATCAATGTGTAGTATCTGTTCTAAGAGGGTTAACTTATTAAAACTTCAACAAAAAAATTAGGAAGATGGATTATCATTTCTTTTCTTTTTTTGACGACGCCTTGCTAGAGTAAGATTACAACACCAAAAAAAAGAGAACACACTTATACAAAAAAAAAACAAAAACAAAAAAAAAAACGAAAAATAAAAATGCCAAGATACCAACAAAGGCGAGAAACAGCAGAGAGTAGTAAAATGAAATTAGGTGGTTTTTGTCTGTTCTACTCCAGTCGGAGCAAGACAAGGAAGTCACCTCTATAAGAGCAGGTTCGAAAGACAACCAGGAACGGAAGGAAACAGATTAAGTCAATCTGAGACCAAAGAGACAACCTTACCAAGATAAGAAATCATTCCAGTTGAGTGAGCCAAAGTTACATCCGATAACCAAAAATTTAGGTTGATAGGAGGCCAACTAAATCTATTATAACGAAATGGCCAATAAATACGAGTTTACTGACAGTGTCTGAATAAATAAAGCCACTCCACCCAAATTAATCCCGATCACCAAAGACAGACCTGCCAACCAAACCAGGGCTAACAATAAATCGGCGAGAAAGTGAAAGTCTGCCGAAGTGACAAAGACCTGCAGTGGATATACGCAAAATGGTAGATCTCTCTTAGAGCTGCCAAAAACAACAGGCTTGTCCCACCAAATGAAACCATCGACCCAAAAGAGAACCGGAAGTGGATACACCGGCACGTGTCGCGCTCTAAAGGATGCTAATCTACAAAAAAAAATATTTCCAAAAAATTTTTCCCATTTCTTTTTTTTTTAACGAGTGGACCAGTCTATTTAAGTTGTGCCGGTTCATGTTATTGGTTAGGCTATATTCGAGTCACAAATGGGTAGCGGCTTGAAAACTTCAATGACTTGTTTGCTTATAAGGAAGAGACATTCATTAGAATATATACGTTTCTGTGTGGTGCATGAAAGTAACTATAACCATGGCACAGAGATACCTCGGCGTGATTTGAAGCACTCGGCAAACGAAGCAACTCAAACACTTGTACCCACTAAAAACAACGTTTACGGTTTACCTTAATAACGACCTTATCTATTATTAGTTTAAACATTGACAAAAGATACAGTTCAGATGTAATAGAAAGAAATGAATCCCGTGAGTTTTGGTTAAAGCGATAAGCTTAATGTTCATAAAAAAAATACTGGAATTGAAGAGTGATCGCGTAAGGAACGCTTCTCTGATTAAGTTAGACATGTCTTTCTACTAGCTTAGTGAGTGAATGAAGATTCTGTCTATACATTTTTTCTTTCTATTAATTCTTTCAATTTTTTTAAACTCCTATTCTTTTTCGTATCTTCCCAACTTTCTAGTCTTTTAATGAGAATGTCACTTGTTTTGATAGTTACTGCCCAAATTCATGCACATTTTCAACAAGTGGGGGGAACTAAAACACTACTTATTAAATTTTTAAATTTACAAAAAATAAGGAAATTATCAGATTTCATTGAAATTTTCCGCATTTATTCATTAATGAATTAACTTTACATTAGATTTTTCTTTTAAGCTTTGTGAGACTATTTTCAGGTCAGTTATAACCCCTCCCACTTTCAATTAATCTTTACTAATGAATTTTACAGGTTCCTAATTTTTTTTGATTTTCATAAAGATCATTAAAGAAAACTAATATCGACCATGAACACATTTAAATACGAGTTCGAAATATTCAGAAAAGAGTTCAATAAAACTCAAATTATTTGGGGGGGCACTTGGGAGTCGAGATTTTTCTGCGGAGGAGTGGGGAAGGATTCAAGCAACATCTTTATTTTCATACTGCACCACTATCGTATGCACAATTTAGGAATGAGTTTTAGTATAAGTAAGTTACTTCACTAAATTAGACGGAATAACTTTTCATTCATAGTAGTGGAGTTCTAATCTATTCTTGCCCTCTTTTTCCACTCTCAAGCTGTTGGGCCACAAGAGAGGTTAACTCCAAAACAAAATCAAAGGGTTAACGTCAATACTAGCAGAACAGTGTAATTTGGCTGCTTTGATTTTTTCCTCTAAAAAAAAAAAATCTTAAAGTGGTGAGGACATCTGCGCATGGAGAATCGCCACTGCTGATACCCAATTTTAATAAAATACCATATATTTTTGGTTTTTGAAGGAAAAAAAATATGTAAGGTATATCTATTTGCAAATAATTGACTTGTTTTACAATTCAATTTTAAAGCTCTTTCAGACTTTAGATGTTGCTAAAAATGTTAATAATTAAGGTATGTTTGAAAAATCGAAAAATGTTATCACGCGTTGTAAATATCCTGGTCTATTTATTTCATGGGAATATTTTCTGTCTATTGTGATTAAACAGTAAGGCCCACAGTGAGGATCGAACTCGCTGAATGGTAATGTTTAACTAACAAGACTTTGTCGATAACAAAGGTGCCATGTGTTCTGCTTGTAGCTAATAAATGAATTTGACAACATATGGGTGTCGTGATATGACATCATAGAACTACCGGTCACTTCCTGTTTCAAATCCTTCCCGCCTAAATTAGTCACGTGACCACGCTATGTTAGCCAATTGCTAACTGACTCGCAAACAGTCCGCATGTGTTTTCTGCTAAACTCCGAAAAATGTATCTATTTACTATTACGTTTTATTTAACCATTATAACATTAGCTCAATAATGCTGTCTTACTACGTTAGAGTATTTCGCCGAAAAAGAAATACTCATCACCAAAACAACGTCAGAAACTGTAACTGCTGGAAGATTTTTATTCAAGATAGTGGCCATATTCATTTATTTTTGAGGTAAGTTAATTCTTTACTTCCGTTTATAACTTATCATTCATTTAGCATCACATAAATTTTAGGAACGAGGTTTTCCGAATTTACGTTGTGTACACTCGTCTTATATCCGTTCTTCTTCTTCTTCCTTTCTTTTCCAAAAAAGACACCTGATGTTTCGTAACTTTTTGTATGTGTGAGTCGGTTCTTTTCACTCTTTGCCGTTTGTTACTGAAAGCTTCTACTCGAGTAAACATAGGTTTACTCGAGTAGAAGCTTTCAGTAACAAACAAGAATTTGTTATATTTTTCTAGAGTAGGAATATTTTTTAATGGAAATTCTATTCCTGAAATTGGGGGGGGGCAGTAAAATTTAGACTTTCATTCGTTAATAGGTTCAAATATTCTTCTTTTATATCTTGTGCAAAAAAAAAAAAACCCTGGTCTCCGAGAATGCCTTCTAAGTGTAACTACGACGTACTGGTCGATTTTCTAAAAAAAATAAATTTTAATCATGGTTATTTTCATCTACGAGAGATCTAAATTTTTGAAAAAATATTACCAATGACTTTTCATACCGTTTTTCTTCCTGGTCTCCGACTGATGGATAAAAATGCAAATCCTGTCTATTGCAGTGTGGCATATCCCTTACATCTTAAGGAACAAGATTGATAAGGAACTTGTAAGACTAGTAGATGAAGATATTATTTCTCTCCATGGCCCACTCTGCCGCCACTGTTCATGTCTAGAAGTATGAAAATTTGATCAAAATTTGTAGTTATTTCAAGTTGACCGCCAACAACTCTATTAAAATTGACGGATACCCTATTCCGCTACAACAGAATTTGTTTGCAAATTTTAATATTTTAAACTTTATACACTGTAAAAAATTAGAAGCAAGAAAAAAGGACTAACTTCAACTGCAAGAAGATAAAGTATGGTCATTCATCAGCAAGAGGAAAAAAAAGCCCAAAATGCAAGTTAAAAATTGAAGATATAAACTACATATCAAGCAAGTTCAGTTTAAATATTTGGGAAGTATTTTAACAGGAGTTGGTAAATGCAACACAGAGATCCGAACATGCATTGGTCAAGCGAAAGAAGCGTTTAAAATGCTAAGCAAGTTAGTGAGAAACGGAAAAAATCGTCAGAAACAAAGACAAGATTGTTGAATTGGTGTGTAATATCCATCCTTTTTATATGGCAGTTAATGCTGGACAATCACCCCATGGACGAGGGAAAAAATTGAAGATAGACGAAATGTGGTTCTACAGAAGGATACTGAGAATTCCATGAGCTGAGTGAGTAAACAACAAGGAAGTCTTTCAAATTACAACAGTAAAAACACTTCTACTCCGAATCAGGAAAAGACCACACAGATTCCTTTGACATATAATGGAGTATTTGGAAAACTTGAAACTCTTAGATTTTTTCACTTGTTAAAACAAAAAAAAGGAAGTTTTCGGGAAATAATTTTTGTAGATGAACATTCCATAAATCTTCAAGCCATGACATTTGTCAAAATTGAGTAAGTCGGGGTTCTGTTTATTATATCAGTACATTGTAAGATCGATCCCTGATTTTTTAAAAATATATTTATTTCTCAAAAATGAATTCTGGCACAAGGTCTAGGGAGATGTGTGGAGAGGCTGGTCGACACTGACTATGCTATACTTAGCTAACAAGAATCAAGACCCTTCCATGCATTATAATTTGCCCAATTACCACAAGAACTCGTCCGTCGTCATTCAGTCCGTCATGTACCACAATACCACATGCAAATATGGAACCTACAAAAAGCACATGATAAAAAGATTAAAAATGTCCAATATAAAAATAGATAAAAAATGAATGAAGAGGAGGGGGAGATCAACCCGAAAAACAAACAAAAAAATATTTTTGTAATAAAATTATTGGATGCAGCCGTTATTTACAAATGTCAAGCTTGATGAAACTACTTACATCTTTTTTAAATTTCTGAATTTTAAAGTTTTTGGGAAATAATATAGTTATTCATCTGAAGTGAATAATAAACAAATATATACTTTTATTAATTTAAAATCTTGAATGTTTCTATGAAATCCCACTTATGTCTTCTATATCCTAAGAATAAGAACAACATAAATATTATGAAAACGAAAACCATTTATCATTTTAGTGGTTCGCCTGCTTCAATGTTATACTTTTTAAGTGTTTTTGATAATCCAGAGATGCCAGGCCTTGTGGACATATTCTGAGATAGGTTTTAAAAGTTATTTGTACAGCCTCATATTTTCCCCTTGATTTGTTTGAGTAGCTTCAGTTGAGGACATCTAGGATCCGTTTTGCATTCGTTGCAACTTCGGCTATCGGTCTGATAAGATTTTTCGCATCTCACAAAATCCAAAATGTGTACACAGTAACTACAAAAGAACCTCGGTTCTCGAATGTCTTACATGTCGAACAAATCTGTTTTCGAACATAAAATTTGAGGTGACAATGCCTCTGTATCTATCTATATTTCTGAGATGAGGTATTATGTACACTATTTACATTATTCGGACTATTGTCCTCATCTTTGTCGCCATATTTATTACAACGTTTCGACCGTTGTACGCTCCGGCCTTCTTCAGGTGGTTGGAATGTCGAACTGAACCCTTTATTTCGCTCACTGGGGTAGACTGTTCTAATTCCACGTGCCATGTTTTAATGGATGTCAGTTATCACTTATCTCCTGTTAATTCCCTTTCAAAGTTCTCCACTGCCTTAACCAGGTCCTGTCACTGGATCTAACCAACGCCTTTATCCACTGTGCCATGTGTCCTTGAGGACACATGGCACAGTGGATAAAAACATGGCACGTGAAACTAGAACAGTCTAACCAAGTAAGCGAAATAAAGGGTTCAGTTCGACATTCCAACCACCTGAAGAAGGCCGGAGCGTACAACGGCCAAAACGTTGTAATAAATATGACGACAAAGATGAGGACAATAGTCCGAATAATGTAAATAGTGAAAATGCCTCGGTTATCGAACAACATAGCCGAACCGGGTTAAAACCCGAACGCAATAATTTCTGAGTCGACCGCCGAGTGTGTTGTGCAGACTTTTTCTTTTTCAATTTTATTGTACTGTGACTTTTTTTGTCTAGATCGATTCCTACAAGAAAAATAGTTTCGGTTTACGAACGCCCTTCAGGAACGAATTAAATTCGTGAACCGAGTTTCCACTGTATAAGTAGTTGGTTAGAATACTGAACTACTGCTTAGAGCCCATTCCACAAACAATACATCAATAAATTGGAATCGGTTTACACTGTTTGATGCTTGTATCGTCAGAGGCTATTTTACTAATGCTAACTGAAAGGAAGAGATATGAAAGAAACGTTCAAATATTTATCAGGTAGTTATGTGACTCCATCTATGACGTGTTTCAGCAGTACCCAACGATGGCATTTACTGAAGATTCAGAAGGGATTTTTGAGAAAAGATATCTGAAAGAACATTTTTGCCAGGAGGGTCGTGAACGATTGAAATAATATTGCTGGAAGTACAGCAACTTCTAAGTGTCTTTATCTGGAGATTACGGAGTCTTCTATGTGCCATCTTCTTTCAGGACGTAGGTGATCTCCACAATTTTCTATACTTTGTAACTCTTAGCAATGTTAGTATTTTTATTATCCTTCTCACACCCTTTTCTGTGATCCATTTATACAATCGCCTTAGGTAGGTTACTCACAACTTCCCTCTGACCTTTTGATATGCACCGTGAGTGTAAAATTTCCACGTCTCCTTTCTTCATAAGTCCAAGATATTTCAAATGTTTCTTTCTAAGTATAAGTGTCCTTTTTGTTTCCATTTTCCTTAAAACTTCTTAGTTGCTTTCATGTTCTGTCTATGGTATATTCAGCATCTTTCTTTAAAACTATATCTATTGCACTAAGTTTCCTTTTCATCTAAGTCTGTCTAGCATTCACGACTGTATAGGAGGATTGATATTACATAGGAGTTCAGCACTCTTTTTTTTCCTTTTTGTATCTAACGAAATTTTCCTGTTTCTTAATACTTTGCTTAGTTTTTTGGAAAAC
This sequence comes from Acanthosepion pharaonis, assembly GCA_903632075.3. Classification (NCBI taxonomy): domain Eukaryota; kingdom Metazoa; phylum Mollusca; class Cephalopoda; order Sepiida; family Sepiidae; genus Acanthosepion; species Acanthosepion pharaonis. Next base: position 47,897 of record CAHIKZ030003439.1, read on the forward strand.
ATATTTTGCTATTCCAATGCGCATTCAGATTTCCTTGTCACTGTCATTTGTAAAAACACTTCCCGGATAGTTAATCTTCTGTACTTGTTTGATTTTGACATCTCCAATTCGTAGCCACCATCTTGGACTGACAACCATACATTTGATGGTTGGTTAGTTCTTCTCGCTTTCCTTAACTGCCTCGTCTAAGATATCCCGTAATTTTCTGTGTCTGTCATATCTATATCTCGTCTTAAGACCGTCTACTGATAACAAATTCTGATATGATCTCCATCTCCCTCTAGAATAGTGTGAATAATGAGAAGACACATCTTTGTCTTACGGCTTTGACCCTTTTTCTATTTTTGTCAATTCATATTCTATCCTTATGCAGGTGGTTTGCTCCTAGCATAAGTTCTGGCTTATTCTAACATCCCAAATAAATCGGGTTTTCCGAGAAACTCACATATATCCTTGTGTCGTATCTTTTTGCGTAATCTATGAAAGATAAGTGTTCATCTTTCCGCGTTTGTATCCATTGTCAATGTCAAAATGAGGTTGTTGCATTCAAATTTAGTCATTTTGTAAATATCTTGAATTGAGATAATACTACAGTCCTACATTAAGTAGAGCGAATGTGTTATTGTAGTAAAAGTATAAACAAGTATACTAAATATGACAAACAATGGACCAATTCTTTTGGCGAATGGGAAAATTTGTATGATCACGATTCGAACGAAATAAGAATACTAGCTTACGGCCGCATCACTTTCAAACATCGGTTCCCGTGCGATCACCGAAGTTAAGCAACGTCGAACCTGGTCAGTACCAAAACGGGTGACCGCTTGGGAATACCAGGTGCTGTAAGCTTGGATGTGTGGGTGGTGTAATGGATAACTGCTCAGAATTGTTAATCGGAGAGCAGAGTTCCTATTCCTGTTGGGTTCGTTATATTCACTTACGCGAAAATAACCCTCTGGAGAGCTATGAATCCACCTCTTATCCTGACAGCTATGGGTTAATTAGTAAAAATTGTATCGCTAAAACAAAAATCATTATCTCCAAAAATAAAATAAAATTGCGTACAAAATATTTAAGTTTCGCTATTAAATGACCTATAGAGATTTGACGTGCCGCTAAACAAAAACAACCAATCAACTTAAGAATATGACGGTAAAAGTCCCTCAATGGGGCCACCTGTTGGCCGTGGGTGGCGACCCGTAATGTCTGGGGACGGGATCCTGGTGGTTGAGCAGGTTGTAACCCAGGTGTAAAGCGGTCACAATCTTGTAACACACCACTTTGGCCCTTACCTGGGCTAGACGGGCGGTCGGAGGGGCCCGATCCGATCAATCGGCTGGTCATGTCAAGCCCCATCATATATAATCCAACCCAAACCTATAACTGACACTCCTCTTCCCAACCAAAACTAACACTTAACCCTAAATATGTGATGGAAGGCGGTGGCTGAGGGTCAATCAATTTGGGGGAAAAAAGTATCTGACACACTTGCTAAACCTTCACAGCCGTAATACTTGGAAAACGGAAACAAAGGAACATGCGTGCTCAAAGACTCCTCCCAAAAAGAGTATATCATTCACGTAGCCCCGACATGGCAAGGCGAATGGGTTTCCCCCTTGACCTGTCCCAATCTGGACTCCGTGGTGGGTAGGGAGCGAGAATGATGAACAAAAATAAAAACAATCAATGGAAAAAAAAGAAATCTTCCAAGAGACCACATGTGGATAACGACTCAGAAACAGAGAATGAAAGTGAAAACTTCCCACGGTTTATTGTACTCGAAGCAATAAGCCAAAAATCATTATCAGAAATTTCTCCGTTTAAAATACAAAAAGCAATAACAAATATCATAATACCAAAAAAGGTTAAAAAATTACAAAATGGAACAATACTAATAGAAGTAGAAAAAAAAAATATATGCGGACACATTGATCAGACAAAAAAAACTACAAGAGATAGAAATAAAAACCTACCCACACCAAACCCTAAATTACTCAAAGGGAGTAGTAAAAAGTAAGGAGCTCTCCTTGTGCACTCTAGAGGAAATAAAAATAGAACTCCAAACTCAAGGAGTTACAAATGTTAAAAGAATAACAATTAAAAAAAATGGAGCTGAGATACAAACTAATACCTACATTATAACGTTCAACTCCCCCCAAATTCCAACTTCAATAAAAATTGGATATGAAAGTATAAAAGTAGAACAATATGTACCAAACCCTCTACAATGCTATAAATGCCACAAATTTGGGCATCACAGAGATTCCTGTAGAAATAAAAAAATATGTGGGAAATGTAGTGAGAAGGAACCAGAACACAAAGAAGAGAACTGCCCAAATGAGAGCCTATGCTCAAACTGTTTGGGAAACCACTCTGCCCTCTCAAAACAATGCAATATATATAAACAGGAGAAAGAAATAATTAGAATAAAATACAAAAAAAAATATATCTTACATAGAAGCACGAAAGGAAGTTATAAATAATATAAAAGAAAACACATATGCTTCCATGGCAAAAAAAAGCAAATAAAATAAACAATGAAGATAAAATAAAAGGTTCAATTGAAATAACAAATCTATGTAAGGAATTAAAAGCTTTCCTTGAAGAATTAAAAACCTTTTTAACCGAACTTAAATCGGATCAAAATAAAACTCAACAACCCAGATCAAATGGAATAAACCCAGAAGGAGGCAAAAAACTTTGGAAAGAAAACACAGAACAAAACTCCAGCGAACCCTCTTCTTTCCAAACCCAAACTAAAAAAATGAAAAATAAACAAAAAAAAAAAAAGTGACAAAGAGACAACAGAGCAAGAAAGCACTCGATCAAGATCTAACTCAAAATCGAGAATCAGTATATCAAATGAAAATAAATTTGAACCTATGGAATATATAGAAATAGAAGAGAAAGATAATAAACAAAATTCAAAACAAAATCAAAAATCTGATCGAAGGACACCACAAGCAGTTGAAGACAAAGCTTCTAAAAACTCAAGAGATGGAAAAAAAAAAATTGAGAGGACAAATGATACCAACCTAGTAGGTAACTTTACTCCCAAAAAATGAAAAAATATAATCATGGCACATAAGATCCTGCAATGGAACTGTCGTGGAATAAAATCAAATTACAATGACCTACTCATACTTATGTCACTACTGTATCCAGCCGTCATCTGCTTACAGGAAACTTTTTTACAAGAAAATACCAACTTAAAAATAAAAATTATAAACAATACCACTATAATCACAATACAGGACATAGAGCTAATGGAGGAGTGTCAATATTGATCAGAAATGACCATACCGCAAAGTAAAGTACACATTAAAACTAAATTACAAGCAATAGCAACACAAGTGACACTAGATAAAACCATCACAATTCTTTCCATTTATATACCCCCACAGGAACCAATAAACACAACAGAAATAAACAACTTGATGGAGCAACTTCCCAAACCCAGAATCTTACTAGGAGACTTTAACAGTCATAATCCTATATGGAATAGCAAAAAGCTAGATACTAAAGGTAAAATATTAGAAGAAATAATTAACACCCATAACTTATGTCTATTAAATCATAAATCCTCAACCTACCTTAATCCCTCCAATGGAACAGAATCATCAATAGACTTAAGTATAAGCGATCCAGAAATTTGTATGGATTATACATGGAAAACACATAGTGACACATGTGGCAGTGATCATTACCCGATCATACTAGAAAATCAAAAGCCTGCCAAGGAAGAAAAGATAGGCCCCGTCAGATGGAAACTGAAAAGAGCCAACTGGGAGGGTTTCAAAAACAAATGTAAACAAGTACTGATACAGTCAAAGGACACAGACAACTCGGTAGAATACTTTACCAAAACATTAATAACCATTGCCTCAGAAAATATACCAAAAAAGCAAAATAATTATAAAAAAACTAAACCCTGGTTTGACAAAAACTGCCAAAAAGCAGTCAGAAACCGGGAAGCAGCATTGCGAAAATTCAAGAAGGAACCCACAACCCAAAATTTGATTGAAATGAAGAAACTCAAAGCAGTAGCACGGAAAACTGTAAAAGAAGCCAAAAGGGAATGTTGGAAAAAATATGTAAACAGCCTAAATACACATTCTAAAACCAAGACAATATGGGAAATGATGAGGAAAATAGCTGGAAAAGATCAAATACACCCAATAATACATCTTAAAAAGGACAACACTAAAGCAACTAGCAAAAAGAGAGATAGCAAACCTACTAGCAGAGACATTTGCAGAAAACTCTAAAATGAGCAAAAATCAAAACCTACAAAAGTGTAAACAAAAAGATATAAATAACCAACTAAATTTTTCATCTAAAAATACAGAAGCCTACAACAACCTATTCACTGAAGCGGAACTAATAGAAGCCATAAAAAAATCCCATAATACAGCAGTAGGCCCAGACCAAATCCACTATGAATTTATTAAACAACTACCACAAGAATCGCTGAAATACCTTTTGAATATTTTTAACAATATTTGGACTACTGGGAAATTTCCCAAAATATGGAGAGAATCTGTAATTATTCCCATACTCAAAGAAGGAAAAGAGGGAAACAACCCACAAAGTTACCGACCAATAGCATTAACAAGCTGTCTATGTAAGACAATGGAGCGAATGGTCAACGCCAGATTGAGTTGGTTTCTAGAAGAAGGAAAACACATATCAGAATATCAATGTGGATATAATAAAGGAAGAAGTACAATAGATCACATAATAAGACTAGAAACAGCCATAAGAGAGGCCAATTTAAACAAACAACATCTAATAGCCATATATTTTTTGATATAGAAAAAGCATTTGATCAAACCTGGAAACATGGTATAATGAAAGATCTGCATAAATTAGGATTAAGAGGTCGACTACCAAACTTCGTAAAAGGATTTTTAACAGATAGACTCTTCCAAGTACAAATAGATACTACACGTTCTGATTATCAAAAGCAAGAAGAGGGAGTACCACAGGGAAGTGTACTCTCCCCTACACTTTTCAAAATAAAAATAAATGACATAATAAAAAACATCAAATCAGGAATACACTGTAGCCTTTATGTTGATGATTTTACAATATATTACAGATCAAGAAACCTCAACACAGCAGAAAGACAACTTCAACAATGTTTACATCAAATAAACAAATGGACACTCGAAAACGGTTTTAAAATATCAAAAACGAAGACAAAATCTGTACACTTCTGCCAAATGAAAAAATTACACAATAACCCAACTCTAAAACTAGGAAATGAAGAAATACCAGTAGTTCAGCAATATAAATTTCTAGGAATGATCTTTGACAGCAAACTGACCTTCAGACCACATATCAATTACCTAAGAACAAAATGTTTTAAAGCTCTCCAACTACTGCGAACAGTAGCCCATACAGAATGGGGAGCTAGCAAAGAAACCCTTCTTCTTTTTTTATAGAACGTTGATCCGCTCCAAACTGGACTATGGCAGCATGGTCTACCAATCAACTAGAAAATCTTATCTAAAAACAATAAACACAATACATCATGAAGGCCTTCGGATAGCTCTAGGAGCCTATCCCACCTCACCTATAGAGAGTCTACATGTAGAGGCAAACGAACCCCATTACAACTAAGAATGGAGAAACTAGCTACTCAATACTATCTAAAACTCTCTTCCTGTCCTTCTAACCCCACACACGATTGTGTAATTACACCAAATCACAAAGAGAAATTTAATCTTAACACAAATAAAATCAAAACATTGGGACTCCGGATGGAAGGAATCATCCAAGAAAATAATTTACCGTCTAATCAAATACTTAAAACCAACCAAACAAACATACCACCATGGATAATCAAAAATCCAAACATAATATTAAGTTTAAACAAATTATCAAAATCAAAAACACACCCCACAACATACATTGAAAAATTCTCAAAAATAAAAGAAAAATATCAAAACTATGAAAGTATTTACACAGATGGATCAAAAGACGAAGAAAAAACAGGCAGCGCAGCAATAACAAAAGAAACAATTATCAAAAAACGCTTGCCAAATGAAGCATCAATTTTCAGTGCAGAAGCCTACGCAATAAAACTAGCACTAAATTTCATATCAAAAAACAAAGGAGAAAACTATATTATTTTCTCAGATTCATTATCGGTATTAACCTCCCTAAAAGGGAAAAGACTGGAAAATCCATTAATACAAAGTCTTCTATATAAACTACATTCAATGGAAAAAAGCAAAAATATCATCTTCTGCTGGATTCCTAGCCATGTTGGCATCCAAGGAGGAGATAAGGCAGATAATGCTGCTAAATCATCTTTAAAAATGACAATTGACGAAAATCTTCAAATTCCATATACAGACTTAAAATCTAAAATATATAAATACATAAGAAACAAATGGCAAAATCTATGGAAAAACCAAACCGGAAATAAATTATTTCAAATTAAACCTAAAATAGGAAAATGGGGAAATGATCTTGGAAATACTCGGAAAAAACAAGTTGTCATAACCAGAACACATATAGGACACACATATTTAACTCATTCTCACATATTAAAAAAAGACAAATCCACCAAAATGTAAATGTGGAAGCCTAATCACAATAAGACATATTCTATCAGAATGCAAAATCATAACTAGAATAAGACAGAAATATCTCAATGGAAAAGATTTAAAAGAAATATTCAAAAATACAGACACAGAAAAAATATACAGTTTTCTCAAGGAAATAAAAATCCTCAATAAAAAATAAAATAAATAGTATATATATATATATATGCTTATAGACATATATATGCATCTATGAATGTAAACAGTAAAATACACAATCAGAAACGGTCACAAAAAGCAATCCCAAAAATACAGAAAATTATGAAACCCAACAACCTTTCATCTTTTTTTATACAAAATAACCAACTTAAATTCATAAATTAATAAGGCTTCGCATAAATTGACCCAAATAGGAGTTGACATGCCGTTAAATCCAACATCCATCCACATGGAAATCGAAGAGAGAATGATATTCCTTTGCATTTCTTACAATGCAAGCTATACTAAAATTACAATTACTTAAATGACAACAATGTACAGATGTTTAGTAAGCATTTATTTACATGTTTTTTGTTTTGTTTTTTTTTGTTTTGTTTTTTCTCAGAAGAAACTTTTATCAATTATTTGAATATTCAGTGAACATATCTATGGTGCATAATATTTGATTCCTTAATGAGTAAAATGCATATTCTGTGCAATGAAAACAAGGTGGAATAGAAAAAAAAAAACAATGAAAATAAAAAGTACATTTAACATAAAAAATATATTTAATATACTGTCTTTATATTTAAGTAAATTTATTTCATTTTGAGAAGAAAAAGTAAAAAGGACATATTTGAATCAGTGGAGATTCAAATCTTTACCTCTCTAGCATATAAAGAGAACTTTTTTTTTTTCTTTTTTTTTTTTTTTTAACTCAATTTAAATGATTGCTGATGGAATTCCTCAATATTCAAAGTTTTTTAACCATCATTTTCTTTTATTAGCATGTATCAAAATTATTGTTATAGGCACTTACTCCAAAGCTTATTTCATGTACATAGCTAAAAACTGACACCATTATAAAATATATGGTGGAGTAGTGGAGAGCGGCTTGAATTGAGGAATCTGAGAGCCGTGTTCAAATTCTAGTCAAATCCATTACATTGACTTATGTGCTAATACCCTTGGGGAAAAGTATGAATCCTCTTCTCCCTCCAGCTCTGGGTAAATAGAACTACCATAATCAAATCACATGTGCTGGTGTCTGACTGTCAGTTCCCAGGAACTGAGCTGTTCGACTCTCATACATTGAATGAGATATATATATATATATATATATTAAGCTGTATCTTTGTTTCAAATATTATGACACAAACATTGATATTTTGACAATTTTAAGAACACTGATCATTGAAAAATACCATTTTTATATATATATATATATATATATATATATATGAAAATTTCTCCGATTTAACCGGTAGAGAAGACAATATTTATGAATAAAAATAACAATAGGAAAACTGGTAATTGCTGACGCGTTTCGTCCAATGTGGACTTTATCATATTTTCGTATTTTGCTTTGATAAAGTCCACATTGGATGAAATGCATCAGCAATTACCAGTTTTCCTATATATATTTGATAGAACTTCAAATGTTTTATTTTTCAGATGATACTGTAAGGCAAAATGACCTCTTCTAAACATTTTTTATTACAGAAAAGAAAAATCAAAGTGAGTAAATTTTAAAATTCATTTTATGTATGTTATGACATTTCTTTTTGTCTTAAAGAACAAAAAAAAAAAATCATATTGAAAAAAGGTTTGTTTAAATATTTTCATAGATTTTTCTTTCATTTTTTTTTTTTTTTTTATTAGGTGCAATATCATGACTAACAAATTATAGAGCACCATTTCTTTTTGCAATGTATCACCTGAGGAAAGCAAAAAAAAAATAAAATGAAGGTACTCTTAAGCCATAACTGTGTAGGTATGTATATATATATATATATATTACATACATGTATATAAATGTTTTACATATTTTACAGGTGTGTGTATATATATATATATATATATATATAATGACAGTTTTTTACATAACATTTATTTTTTAACAATTGTCCACAAATAATCACTTAGCTTGAACATTATACACTGATATTTCAAGATCAAAATTTAGCTAAGTTTGTCAGACTACAGACTTAATTTATATATATATAACTTGTATTTAATGTTTATGCATTTATAATAAGACAACATAAATGAAAGGCTAATTTGGCATATGAGCATTTTGCAAATTTGCAATGCTTGTAAATGCAAAATATGATGTACAGATGCCTGGTATTTTAGTAATAATTATAAAATTTTCATGTCTTTTCAAGAAAAAAAAACTATTGAAAAACATTTTTTACTCAATATTTTTATAACTTTTTTTTTTTTTTTTTTTTTTTTACCACAAATATTTTAAGTCTGGACTTTTGTATAGGTTAACACTTCAAAGAAAAGAATGCTAACTTTGAAACATTTGTAAAGATGAAATAAAGGCAGACCAAGAACTTGAGGAAGAGATTAAAAGGATTAATAATTTTGAATATGTTGTTCAAGCATTTTGCAGATTTTGCTATTCACAATTACAATCAGCAAAATGCTGATCTTTGTTAGATAATAGGTCTCTACTGGCTAGTTTTTTTTTTTGTTTTTTTTTGTTTTGTTTTGTTAGTGTGCAAGGGTATACTGAAAAGTTCTTGATGTAACCCACTTCCCAGACTCTAACCAAATAAGATATTTTTGGATTGGGCTAAGAACTTTTGAACACTCCTCATCCCAAAGATTATAAATTCCAATCATAAATTCTGATTATCATTTACATTGGCAAAGATGAAAATTGTGTAATTACTGAATCAATAAAATGGCCGCAATAACAAAGTAAAACGTACCAAATTTCTTTACATTATTTACACGTGGATCATTTCCCTAATCTTTGTTGCTATCACATTTTGGCTTTTTCCCCTCAGCCTTCATCAGGTGCTTATTGATCTGGGTAACCTTCAGAGAATTTCAAAATGAGCCCTTTATTTAATCTATGGGGATAGATTATTCATAAGGGCTGAAACATAACAACAAAGATGGGTACAATAGTCTGCATGTAAATATTATAAACTCCCCATCCCAGAAATTGTGCCTAATTTGTGATTTTGTCACATTAATTAAATTAATCTTACTAATTTGAAAGGAAAAAAAACTGCAAAATTGAGGTTACAAATCAATTTTTTTCTTGCTTCTAAAATTATTGTACATTTACAAACTCCTACAACTGCACTTTCACATTTACACAGCAACTAAATAAAATCTGGAGGAAGCTATTGATTATAATGTTATTAAAAGATTCAGTTGCAAACACTTTAGAACAAATCAAAAATTAAAATTTCCAATCAATTATTTTTATTTTTTTTTATTTATTTATTTTTTTTAAATATTATAAAGTTGTTTATAACAATGACTTTAATAACATAGCCAATAATGGAATAATATACTGGTAAAAACTCTAAGTAACATGTTTTGTTCTTCGAAGGAATTACTCTAGACTAATAATGGTTTTATCAATGGAGTCACATACATACTACATTTTTAAATATCCCACATATCAGCAGTAGTTTCATTAGGAAAAGGAGGTATGATAATTGATATTGGATGTAAACTTATATTCTGAAATTAGTGCACATTTAATACATTTTTACTTCAATAAATTACTTTCCCTTTTCTGCATTCTAAGTTAAAATTATGGTCATACTGAAGCATCCTTGAATCTAAAATAAAAATAAATGTATAATTATAACCAGTTTGTATTTCCTCCCATCCCTTCCATACATACACACAATCTACAATAATGTACACACACACTATATATATATATATATATATATATATATATATATATATATATAATGCAGTGTTATATTAGAACATGCACATACCCACTACAAAACTGTACATCTTTTGTAGTGTGCATGTTCTAATGTAACACTGCATAATAAATAAATATTTACGGCACTATTTTTGTCTTGAACTCTGTTTTAAATTAATGTTTTGAATGCTGAAATTTTACCCTTTGTTCTTTTGCATTTTTATATATGAGAACGTAACAACACTATTTACATATTTACAGATACCGAAGAACATGACTGATTGCAGAAAGATTGGAACACTTAATATTCATCGTTACAGAAGATATGATATCCAAAAATTTATATATGAGAGAGAGACACTTATGCCCACAGAAGAAAATAGTTAAATAGAGAGGGCTTCATTTTACCTTTAGGTGACCTTTTTGGTCAGCACCTTATCAAAAGGAGAACATTGGTGCATAAAACAAGATAAGATAATCAATTACACATTTGTAAATAGTTAATGAAGAGGGAAAATTGTAACACTATTAAAATAGATCTAGTTTGAAAGACAGTATGCAGCTTTGTGGCATTATAGCACAAAGCAACTGGCACTTCCTGACTAACAATGGCAATTTTAGGTAAATTGGACACCAGCTGGGTCCTAAAACCACTGGCTCTTTAAACCATCTGATTTTACATTCAATAACACACTTAGTAGAAAAATCATTTTCTACAAAAATTTCTTGGATCCTTGCAAGTTCTCCATTTAACATGCTGGGAGAACAAATCATCAAAGCATGATGGACCAAGGTGGAACCTAAACCAATCTTGTGGGCGTTAGGAATAAGAGTTCCAGTTTGTGTACAAGTCTGTGAATGTAGGTTTTCAAAAAAAAAACTACTAGTGACAAAAGCACCATCCTTACATTTGACATCTAAAAAGGGGCAACATACCATTACTCTTCAATATCCATAGTAAATTGAAGGGATGGATGGCGAGAATAAAGTTTCACAAAAAAACGTCAGTGGCATCACTAGCAGAATTAAAAATGGAAAGGGTATCCCCAATGTACCGCATGTAAACACACGGCTTACGGCACATTTCAAACAAAAGTCCCTCATGAAAACCCATGAAAATATTAGCTAGTATGGGACATAAAGCACTACCCATTGAATCCCCGTCTTTCTGAGCATACATGATATTGTTGAAATTGAATTCTACCTCTTCAGTCATGAGACGCATACATTCCAAAAACAAGTTTTCAGGAATATTAGTGGGGCCCAAAGTACCTTTTATAAAAATCATCAGAACATATATTAATGGTGTCCTGAAGAGGCACATTGTTATACAAACTGACAATATCAAAAGACACCATCAGTTTATTTTCTGAGCTGACTTCCAAATTTCTAATAAAATTTGAAGACTTGAACGAGTCAGAAATATTATGGGTTGAAAAGTGATCAGATACAGACTGGAGCAGTTCACCCAACTCATGCTGCACAGACCCTATCATAGATAAAATAGGTCCAAGTGGTACACCAGTTTTATGCACTTTAGGTAGTCCATACATTCTGGGCAGTTGAGAACTGACAGGTCTAACTCTATTATAAACATCTTTAGAGTTCTTGTATACTGAAAGCAACTATCTTGGAATTCTTGCTTCAACCTTACTAGTATTATCACTTGTACTAGTAGGACCAATCCTCTTGAATTTAGAGGAATCCTTCAAAATAATAGCAGTCTTATCAATATAATCTTGATTGTTTAAGATTACTATGCCAGAACTCTTATCAGACTTACTTATATAAACATCATTTCTAAACTTCAAGGATTTGATAGTCCAAGAATGAACACTTTGCCATGCAAGAAAATCCTGCTCAGCAGTGAGGGAAGAATATTTGTTGGACAATTAAAGCAGTCTAACTTTAATTCTGGAACGTTTATCAGCAGAGGAAGGAACATGTTGACTTGAGAATACAGAATTTCAAATTCAGAAAATATCTGTTCCTTGCTAATTTTGGAGTGGGGAATGCAGAAATCAAGTCCACAAAAGAACCATCTGTTCAATCTCAGTCAGAGTAACACTGGAAAAATTGGAAATGTGTTTATTGGAATTTCCACTGTCAACTCTGAACCTTATAGAGACAAGGCTATTCAAGTAATTCTTATCCCTTGTTGTAACACACTTTTCTAACTGTGACTTGATGTTAGATAACGAGGAAAATGAAAGAATTCAAAAAAACGTTACTCTGGTTCTGATTTTACTCAGGATAAAATGAAACAGACGCAAGCATGAAGAGGAATAATCAAACAATTTATCTAACTCCCGTTTGATAAAGGCTTGCTCAACTGAAAAAGAACAGATTTTAATTTTCAACAACTTTTGTCTCATGAAAGACAGGACAATATTACATGACGAGAGAAAAGATCGTTTTAATCTCAAGGAGTTAACCTTGTACACTATTTACATTATTTGGACTATTGTCCTCATCTTGGCCGCCATGTTTATCACATTTCAGCCGTTGTACGCTCCAGCCTTCTTCAGGTGGTTGGAATGTCGAACTGAACCTTTTGTTTCGCTTACTGGGGTAGACTCTTCTAGTTCCACATGCCATGTCTAATGGATGTCAGTTATCACCTGTTAATTCCCCTCTGAAAGTTCTCCAAAACCTTAACCAGGTATTGAACTCACACTCTTTGGGTCCTGCCACTGGATCTAACTAAAACTCATCAAGGACACATGGCACAGTGGATAAGTGTTAGTCCAAATAATGTAAATAGTGTACATGATACCTCATCTCGGAAATATAGACAGATACTGAGTTAACCTTGTGACACAACTGAATAGGGTGATTGAGTTGGTTGATGACATTTCTGGGGTACCTATGATGAAAATATACAAATAAAGACTTATACCTGCAGAAGAAGAAAATACTTACATAGAGAGGATGTCATTTTACCTTTAGGAGACCTTTTTGGCCAATAATTTATCAAAAGGTGAACATTGGCACACACAACAAAATAATCAATGACACTTGTAAATAATGAATGAGGAGGGAAAATTGTAACACGATTAAAATAGATTTTAATTGTAAACAAATTGACAATTAAAAACAAAATAAAAGGTTTCAAAAAAGAGTATTATTGCCAAACTTTATATAGCATTGAGTGATGAAGAACTATGTGATTCTTATATATGCTGACTCCATTGATAAAACCATTATTCAGTTGTTCTAAAGTTGAAATGTCTTATTTAGGTTTCCATTTTGTCATTTGATTACACATTATTAGTGTGATTTAATCAATTTGGATATATCTTCTGGAACCATGAATATTAAGTGTTCCAATCTTCCTGCAATCAGTCCTGTTCTTCGGTATCTGTAAATATGTAAATAGTGTTGTCATGTTCTTGTTTACTTAAAAGACCAGATCAGCAGACAGTTTCAAAATTGTAACACCTAAACCAAAAAATATTAGTACATGCAAAACCCTGCTTGTGCTTGCCTACATCGTTTTGGGCACTTGCAAGAAAAGTTTCCAGATTGTTAATTTCAATTTGAACGTGAATTAATATTCAGCAAAGCATCATCTCAAATATTTTAGGAAAACTTTAGTTGGACTGTACACTAATCATAACATGATATTTATTCAAGTCATTTGGATTTTACAAGTATGACGCTGACCAGTGCTTAAATAGTTTAGATTTCCTTAGGAAGCCTGTCAGAACCTGCAGAGGCCAGATAGTGATCATTTGTCACAAGCGTTTGTCTTATCATTTTTTGTTCTATATAAAGCCTCCAATTTTATGAACATCAATATAAATGAGGATTAATTGGACTTGCCTGACTGGATATAAGAACTGGCAACTTCGTGGTTTCAGGATGAAAACCACTTCATGTTCATTTTAAGAACTGTTACCATTTCATCAATCAACAAAAATGCTAGATTAAAATAAAAGATCTTTTAATATAATATTTCAAAAATCTCATTCACTAGTGTCTTCTAAATATTCATATTACTTTTTGACAGATTTTTAGAAAATTATACTGGAAATTAGAAAAAGAAAAAAAAAGCTTTGTACATTTTTTTTTTTTTTTTTTTTTTTTAATAAAGTTCATTTAAAATAGATAGAAAATAAAGCTTATAAATTCTTCCAAACTATTCATATTTAGAGCCACTGGGTGGCCCCAAAGTTACTTTATTTTAATCCTATTTTATAAACACTGTTGTATTTCAGATTAAAACAGTTGATTTTCAACCTTCAGCATTTTTATTACAATAAAGAAACTTTTGGTACATTCTTTTGGTACATTTGTATAAAATTAATCTAAGTCTTTTGTTTAAAGCAATTGATTTTATTGATTTTCTTTTTCTTTTTTTAATAGAGTAAGCAATATAAAACATATTTGCAAATAGTTTTACTCACAAGATAATAACTGAAGATTGATTATTTTTACAATTTTGCAAACCTTTTCAAATAGTTAAGTCAGAAGTGATTGCAAAAGGAATTTTGTGAGCCCCCATTAAAAGTATAGGATCATCGTCATTTAAAAATGAAAAAGAAACCTCATCTCAGAAGTTGTCAATTGGAAGAAAAATAATACCAAAAAAAATTCCCTGCCTTGTATATATGTTTTGATTTATTGTTCCCAAGCAGACCAATATTTCATTTTGGAATGAATCAAAATATTTTCATGAAGAAAAAAATAGTAAAAGTTGAGAAATAGGAAATTGCTATAAAAAATAAAATAAAAACTTTGATGGCTTTACTTTTAGTTGACTTTGTACAAAACTGATCATGCTGTATTAATAGATTTTTTTTTTGTTTTTTTTTTTTTTTGTTGTTGTTTTTTTTGTTTTAATAAGCATACAAATGCATTGTGAAAGTTTCTGAAATATTTTATTGCAATTTCAAAAGCAATTGAATGACAGTGAGAGCTGTTCCACTTTCAATGGCCAAGAATGAATCTTTCTACACTTTCTAAGAACTGTTAAGCCATTTGAGTTATCGGTCTTAGAAAAGATATAAAAAAAGATTTATCGAAAGGGGATACAAGTGCAAAACTTCACTTCAAATTACATCTCTGAAACAAATTGCCATAAAATATTAAGAATCAATATCTTTAACTGATGAATCTTTAACTAAATAGATACATTCATTCAATAATATTCTCTAACATTTAGCTATAGCAAATTTTTCTTTTCATTTATGAAAGTAAAGCAAATTTCACAAATTCAAAACTGCCAGGGAGTAAAGCCATTTTAGTTGTTTTCTGAAATATTTGTCTACTTCAGTGAGGCAATGACCTTTTGGATTAAAGTTTATGCTCCTTCATTGTCAGTCTGTTAATCTAAACACTGAATAAAATTAAAGAATCTTTGAGTTTTTGAAAATGTTAAATATGGATTTGACAAAACTAGTCAATAAGACCTTGAGATTTTTGAAAGCTATTTAACCGGAGTTGCAATAGGAAACTGCAAATGATTTTAATTCTTAAATGCTTATGGTGAAATAATGCTGAAAACACCAGTTATCTGATCACCAAAGTTAAGCAGTGTTGAGCCCAGTCAGTACTTAAATGGAGGATTACTTGGGAACACCAGGGACTGTAAGCTAAATCTTACAATCCGAAATGTTTTGTCTTTAAACAACCCACAAAAGGTTGATAAACTGCAAAAAAAATCAATCCTTTATTTTTTAGCCATCGGGCATCATTGATGTTTCATTAGAGTTCAGCTGATATTACCAATTAATGAGTTAAACTTTTCCCGGATATGCAAACATCATTCATTAATGAATTGTCTAAACAACTCCAAGGATTCATGAGGTTATATAATTTCTTGGAGTATTTGCCTACTTGGAAGAACAAGTCAATGGCAGTGCTTTGTCTTTATGCATACTTCTTGGAGAAAAGAAGTGAGAGATGGTGCAAAGAATGCACAACTTCATTTTACTTATGTATTATCATCATTAAAAGGTATTAAACTTAGGAACCTAATATTTGTTTTATTTCCCTTTTGGATTTTTTTTCTGTGTAGTGTACACATTTCTAAACTTTTCTCCCCTTTTAAGGGTTGTACAATACTGAGCTTAGCTTAGTCTGCACAAAGCCACAAGTGTGAAGCACTCAATTGAGACTGAATTCACTGCAATAATAATAGGTAATAAACTTGCTAACTCTTACTCCAATGTAAGGTGCCATAATTTTAAATATTACTAATAAAAGTAAGATAATCAATTTAGAAAACAAAGAGGATGAAAATAGAATGAGAACTCTTTTTTTAAAAGCAATTTCATAAGCTCAAAGAACCATTTAAATAGGCAGGGATTTTGTTTTTTTCTTTTATTATAACTTACTAAGGCCATTGGCCTGCAGCAACAAACAAATAACATGAATCGAAATTAATAAAAGATAAACTTTAGAATCTTTACCTTTTCTTATTAATTTACACTGCTTGCAGCTGTAAGATGGTCGAAGTAAGTTGTGATGAAAAAGCACTAAAAATTAAGATGAAAAAAATATTAGTCAAAACAATGTTTATGAAAAAAAAAAAAGAACCTTTGTTTGGAATTAAGTGAGACTTAATTTTGAGAAAAGAATAAACATCATATTTGGTGGAATAACAATGATTTAATTCTTGTAATACATAAAAAAAGAGGCTAGTGTGTCCAGTCTCTTGTACCCAAAAGCAAGAATTCATTTAGCAATTGGGATAATTTTGTTTAACAATTTTTTTTTTTTTTTTTTTTTTTTTTTAATACATTTTGTTGTTGTTTATTTTTCCAGTTCCCCACTCCAATATATTTTTAGTAACACATTTGAAAATATTTGCAGCAACAAGAAATGATTTTATGAATATTTGAAGTGAATTAATTTGAAATAATTTCAAAGCATGATAGAAACCAAAATATTTGTAAGCATAAAACAATAGAGAAAATCATTTTTTTTTTTTTTTTTTAATTTTATTTTTTATGCTTGTGCACAATGAAGAAATGTTTAAATTTTACTCTCAATGTTTTAAAAATGTTTTTAAATGTAGATAATTTTATTCAATAACTTCTATGAATCAAATTAAAAAAAAAAAAAAGTCAGTAGGAAAAAAATATACAAAAAAAAAAAATGCATTTTTATTCCTGTAAATATTTCAATCTAAGAATACACGGTATTAAGATAGGACATAAATATTTCTCAGCATACTAGTAGAAATGATTTGACACTACATTCAGGTAAAAATTACTGATGCCAACTTAATTCTATTCACATAGATATACTATTTAGTATACTGACTAATTAATTAATGGACAACTAAGTTGTGAGCAAATATTTTACACTTCATACTGTGATAAAATATATTTGTTTTAATAAAATTCATTTTACACAAGATCATAAATTACTCCATGAATCATGCAAACTAATATTTTCATCTTTTCTGTTTTAAGCACATTTTGGCAGGTCCATTTTTCCAACCATCCTCAAGTGTATGGGAGGGGGGCATATAATGATTAATAGTTTAAATAATGCATCTTTGTGCATGTGCAAAAAAAAAGTTTCTTGTGCAAAGTGTTGGCATTTTCCAGTTTTTTGCAAATTCTTTTGAATACAAAAATAGATGTCTGTGCATAAAATATTATAGGAAATTGTTGATCTGTAGGTTATGTGAAACATTGAGTAGTGGGTGGATCTTATGGCAACTTCACCCCTCTCCCCATGTGAGAGAGATATGCCTATATGTGCATAGTTGTCTTCTCTATAAGACAGCTTGCTATTTTTAGTTTTGTTTTATCTGTCAAGGTTCCACAAAATCTACTCGATAATTTCTTGCAATATTCTTTGCCTCTGTATTAAAAAAAAAAAAACAAATTATTTATAATTAAATTCTAAATAGAAATAAATATAAAATATACACCAAGGTTTCACACACAAAAAAAAAACACCATGTTTTTAAAGAAGAAAATGTAAAGAAAAGAAAAAACTTCATATTGGAAAAGAATAAAAATAAATATTTTCAAATTTTTACTTTGTCACATACACCCAGCTGAGTAGGGCTAAAAAAATTACCAGTGAAAATGTTAAAAAGAAAAGACCAATATTCTAGTTTATATCATTCATGAAATAATATTTCACCTTATTCATTTTTTAAACAATAAAGCATAAGGGCAAAATTTTTTTTCTTCTCTAAGGCACATTGCCTGTATTTGTAAAAGATAACAAATGTCATCACTTTAAGACTTTCAGCAACAACTGAAATGGATAGTACACATAACTTGAAGAGAAAATAATGGCATCAAGATGTTCCACACTACTTCAAACAAATGGTTAGGAAGGAACCCCCACCTCACCATCATTACTTGAAAGAGCAATAAGTTTTTTAATTTATTGATTTATTTCATTGTCTACATCTTATCAACACTTTGCAGGTTATTTAAAGCCAGAAAATATTTTTAGAGTAAATTTTTTTTTTTTTTTTATATAATGATTTAGTGATACAGTTTACTAATTAATACATAGCTGGGAAAGAGATGGATTCATACCTTTCCTAAAGGTATTTGTGCATAAGTGAATATAACAAACCCAATTGGAATTGAACCTGCTCTCCAATTAACAATTCTGAGCCATTATCCATTACCCCACCCCCCCTCCTCACTGTATATCCAAGTGTACAGTACAGTTACCAGTATTCTCAATAAGTTAGTGGACTTGGGAAACCTATTTTCCTGTACAATTGTTTTAATAGAAAGATTTTATAAACTTCACTCAACAAGAGCACTCACTGCTTAGTCAGTAAATGCTAAATGTTTCTACATTAGGAAATGGCCAATATTACTGTTACCTGATAACAGAGTAGTGAGTAACCATGGTCAAATGCAAAATAAGTAACAGAATTGTCCAACAAACAGAATCGACAGTTTGCAATAACAAGAAAAAAAGAACAGGGTAAAAAAAATAATATAAAGCAAGCAAACAATATATGCAAGGCAAAGCAACAGTAATAAGGCAGAAAGTTCATAAACTAAAAATTGGGGTTGACATACACAAACAACTTTGGAAAAGCAAATGTAGAATTCTGGCTTCAAGACAGACTGGGACTGAGTCATATGAAACTGAGAACCAGCCTATTTTATTGGCTAGGGAAAAAAAATCACAGCATTTGTGTGCTTCTGCCAATAAAATGGTCGAGGTGCACATGTTTTGCAATCATTCCTAGGGATTGAAACCAAGAGAGAGATCTTATAAGTGTAAGACTAACCACTGAAAGAATTTGAAATAAAGAATTTTCTTACTTGGTAGTAATAAACATAACGTTCCTCATTTTTTATTGCCTTTTTAATTTCTCCTTTCAAATCTTTGCCCAATACATATTAATATATAAATACATTAAGACTTTTATCTATTATGATTCTATTGATTTTCATAAACTCTGAAAAGTATGATATGACACGTGGAGAATCTTGCTTCTTATGAAAAATGAATAAAAACATGTTTGCATAGCAATGATCAGCACACAAAGTAAAATTGGTGTGTCAAGTATGAATTTCGGCCTAGTATTCACTTTTGCGCAAATACTTTTGGGATTGGTAAGATGTAAATTTCACTCAAGCAGTTTCATTCCATGAATTGCTGCTTTGTTGCTTCCCAGATCATTACAATCTTAACCTGTTCAAGTCTGGAGTTAATGTTATCTTCCCCATATATCCCCATAAACTGTGCCTCTTACTCTGTAACCCTCTACCTTGAGTGGATCTTGGCCATTATACAGGATGAACATTACTGGGGGTTGGGGAGGGAGGACTGGGTTCTATGGCCTTTGCTGGGAACCAGTCTAGGAGAATGACAATGCTGAATTAAAACTACTTGCAGCTGCAGTCCCATTTTACACACTTTAATGGAACTGAGGAGGAAAGAACAAAACAATATTTTTACCAAATTAACTTCTTTATATATCTCTTTTAATGGCTAACATCTTCTCAACTGAACTTTCTTTGCAGCCTATTAATTAGCAAGAATCAAATATATATAAAAAAAAAAAATTTTCATATATGCTTAAATACATCAATTAATCTATAGTCTAATGTTGGGAAAAAATGCATTTTACTCAAGCAATGTTTCTCATTGTAATCTTTCATTGTTAATGCACTTAATTCAATGGGGAATATTAATCACATAGATGAAACTTTATACAGCGACAGTTTAAAATCAAAATTTACCTAATTTCATGTGACTTATTAATCCATCCACAAAATGTTCACATATTTACTAATCACGTGGTTTGTATTGTCAATGAATAATATGGCACAAGTGGGGGGGGACAAAAAAAATAGGAAAAAATAAGTTTATTGAAATATACACTATTGGCAAAAATGTTGTTTTGAATAAAATCTATTTTTTTTTTTTTTTTTTTAATATATCATAACCTTTTATTATTTTTTAATATTAGCAAAGAATAGTTTTACCTCCATTTAATATAAATTTATTCCTTTAAAATTTATGGAAAACAATTATAATAAAATCAAATGTTTAGACCTGATTACACTGTTTTATATCAACCTTTTTAAAAACGGAATTTAATGGCTGGGATCTTATGTTGTGACCAATTCATTTTTACTGGGGCCATTTTACTGTGCCATTATTACCATTCAACATTGTCAATACATGAAAATATTCAATTCCATTTATAAGCCAGCTTCAAGATTTTAAATAGCTAAATTTGAATTTTATATCTGCATATAATTCTAGTTCTAGGGTAAATGGAAATAGGTTTTTAAACTAAAACCTTGCTACATGTACCAGTCTATTTAGATATATTTCTATAACTAGTATTTATATCCATATAATGAATGGTGTGACCTTTCCCATTTTCTTTCTCTGTAGCCTAGAGTGGCAAGTTCTCTGTGATTTGGAGAGAAGAAAAAAAAAAACAAATAAAGTAGAAAATGGAAAATCATGGGAAACATGATTTTTGCTATCAAAAAAATAAAATATTCTGACAGGTAAAATTCCTGAGCTAGAACTTGACAATCATTATTTTGTATAAATTTACAATACACAGTGAATTCACTCACTTATGCACAAGCACTATGACCTATATTGCTGCAGCATGTCGTTCTATAAATAACATAGGGTATTTTCCAGTAATATGCAAGCACCATAACCTAATTCATGATATTAACCAAACTGGTTACCACAAGGCAAATACTCAAGTGCAATATTAGCATATGAATAGCATGGCATGTGCCATCAAGGGTAGTAAAAATAAGTTGTTGTTTGTTTAGTAATTAAATTAGATTTTTAAATGCCACTTTGATGATCTTTCATGATGCGTAAATGAAAAGCTAGCAAACTTGGTGGGTTCACACTTTCAGCAAAATACAGAGCTGAAGAGCCAGCTTTCTGTCATGATTTTTATTATGATGGCAATAAATTATTTTGTAGTTTTTGTCAACACACCATAGATGGGACTTCGAGGGACACACTTGTGGATCATCAGAAATAGCTGAAGCACAAAAAAAAAATAAATAAAAGATGCCTATATGAGTAGGCCATGTATTTGTATATTTTACTGTTTAAAGTCCGTTTTTCATGCGTTTTATGATTTTGAAACAAAACTGAAATTTACTGTCACGGAAGAACATAGAATTTGACAGTTTAGAAAATGGAGAACTTGTCACTCTGCTGTGGCCTCTAAAAGCAGATATGAAATTAACAAGTGAGTCCTCCTCTGATTTGAACACCTGACCTGATGGTAAACAGACAAGTGTAATATCTACTACTACAGCATTCTGCTAACTCAACAGTATGATAAAATTAACTTTCAACTATTAAATTCAGCAGAGGACACAAATACTACACTGATCCACATGTAAATAATGCTATCAAATGTACAATACTACCCTAATACATGCACTGTAGATGAAACTTTTTGTATCTTTTTTTATGAACTACAAACTTCATTGAAGTGTAAAAGCCTAAAAGATTAATATTTTCATATGAATTTGGCATTCATATTGATTATAGTCAGTTCTACTAAATTCTACTAGTATTTTACTTTCATCTTAATTCTTAGTTGCAACATGTTTGGGTCTACAGCAGGGATCAGAAATAATAAAGTATAGCTCCTCATTGAGGTTCAAACTCTCATCCCATTTGGCACAAGAAAACCTGGTTAACCATACCAGCTGCTCTTACAGTATAAGCTACAGTGAACTGTATGGTTGGCTGAAGATAAAAATCAAGCCCTTTGAACTTATCCCTCACTCTTTCT
The DNA here is from genome assembly GCA_903632075.3 of Acanthosepion pharaonis. NCBI lineage: Eukaryota > Metazoa > Mollusca > Cephalopoda > Sepiida > Sepiidae > Acanthosepion > Acanthosepion pharaonis. The sequence continues at coordinate 70,584 of CAHIKZ030003439.1, forward strand.
CAGTCTCTCATATTTTTTCCACTTGTAGGATTAAGATGTGCAGATAGTATAATGGTTATCAGTACACAAAGTGAAATTTGAGTTCTGCTCAATCCTGTTGCATTCACTTAATGCTAGTCCTCTTAGCAAAGGCATGACCCCATCCTCTTCCAATAATGTGGATTAAATAGAAGTACAGACCAGACTCTATTAACTTGAGTGGCAATCAGTCTAGGTGAAGGAAAACCTTGAATTCAAACCAGCCTGAATAGATGGGCACTATTTTTGCCTTTGACACCTCAGTTCTGCAGTACAAAGTGGTGTCCCTATGAACCTAATGGGTTATAAAACTTATGTGATATGACACTAGTAGTAACAATAATATCTTCATTTTTATAACTATTATAACTACTCACAATTTTTCATCTCAACAAAAACAAAGGTGATATCATTATTCAAAGTTCTACTTAAGCCTTTAAATATAGAAATGCTGAAATTTGTCCGCAAGTCTTACGCTTACAGTCTAGGAGCACCTAAATGCACCTATGATAAAACAGCAACTGTATTTCAATACACGGCATTAGCATCTGTCCTGTCACATGATCAACTAAAAGCATGGGAAATCTACAATTTTGTAAAAGTTGTACATTTCCCAAATCACATCTCATAACCAGTAATAACAACTGGTATCATTTAAAAGAGAAATCTATTTACTTTCATATAAAATTCACTCATAATACTTTATTTTCGATGGGTTTTCAGATATCAATTGCACAAACATCAATTTGTCATCAAACTGTGACCTTCGTGCCCTCACCCCCCCCAAAAAAAAAGTGAAGTGTCAAAAGGATGGTTTCCCCTTGATACCATTATTATTTTAACTATAAATTTATGAAAAAAAATTTTATTTTCATTTATTTCTTAGTAAAATGGTAAATAATAAATATTTCATTATAATTGGTTCACATTTTTATAATCTTTTTTTAATATATATTTTTCAATTAAAATTCTAATACTCTTTTTTAAAACAAACCTTGCTGAGGAAGTTAAAAAAAATGTAATAGCTTTTGGCACGGTTTTATTTTTATTTTGGACATAAAGGTTAAACATTGATGTATTTTCATTCTTTATGTAATTGTTAAACTGAGACATAGGACTGCAATGGGAAAATCCTAACATCCACACTTAATGGACTAATATGCAGAAACCCACATGTTTATTTTTGACATCGGTTAAACTTTTTTAAAAATGACTACAAAATTTGTCTTAAATCTCAATTTGTAGATTTTTTTTTTTTTTTTGTCATATACTGACTATAAAATATATGATCACTTTAAATAAAACTATCTAACAATTTTTAAGACCCTACCACTTACTGATATACCATCCTTGAGCTGCTGGTTGTATAGCAGAAAAAAATCATTGAGCATAAAATTACTCCAATGTACAATCTTAGTCTGTTTACACATCAGGCTGTGTAATTCTTTTCTTTAGGGCAATCCTGCTAATAGGTAGATCCACATTTCTATAGAGATAACAGTGATAATATCCACATCTAGACTTAATTATATAACAATGAAGACCCCAGTCACAACTTTTCAAATTATTTGCAGAAATATGTAAACAAAAGGTGCAGCTATTAAATTTAGTCCATTTATCAGAGTATGGAGCATAATTATGCTCAGTACTGTTTAAAGGTATTTTACAGACTTTAAAGTTAAGATACATGCTGATACTAGTTTACCAGTACCACAGGGTACTAGGCAACAAAGCAATGTGCCGATATGTCTGTACCATGGGGTACTATGTGTTCAACCTTTTTAAGCTTGTGAGATAGATAATAAATGTCCAGTTTATCTCATAGAAATAAGCATATGATATTGTTTATAATTTAAAGAAGTCATTAACAATTCAAGATGTAAACAATTTTTTACATGTGTTATTGGGTAGCTGTGAATAGTATCATCTGTGTTACTGGAATGAACCAAGGTGGTTGGTGTAACTACAATTTTTCTGTTGCCATCTTCTGTAAAAGAGTGGAAAACAAACACTCCATTCTTGCAGATTATATATCGGAAGAAAAATTTAGAAAGGATCAGTTGATATATAACAGCGAGGAAAAGGAGTTCAACTGTCTGAACATGTGTTAGAAACTAAGATAAATTTGACTATGTATAAAATATGTACAAAGAGATTAATAACAGAGTTGCTGAGACTCAAAAAGAAAATTAATAAAAGAAAAACATTTTTTTTGTGTAGCTTGATTTATAAGTGAAAAAAAAAGACACCATTTTAGCCATAAATGTTTACATTATACAAATAATAATTGGATCAAGCAACTAAAAATGTTACTTCATGCAGTAGAAATCAAGATTCCTGGTTCAGTACCTAACTGAAAGAAATACGTTTAAATGACCAAATCTCTATTGTCAACATCATTAAACTTTACCAAAAATAATCAATACTGAGGAGGGAATTTTCATTGCTTAAATCTTTTTTGCAAAAATTTCAAAGGATTCTCCTGATTACAGCAGCAAAACTGGATTATTAAACATCCAGTTGAAACCACATTTTTATAACAGTTTAATTCTACCATTTTTCCTCTTTAAGTGCCATATATCTTCAGAATGTAAAATATTTTCTCTAAACTATGCATTACCATGATTGTTTTGGAAAGATAGTGGCTATTTCCCATTACCATCCCACAATTAGTTCCCTTATTACATAAATTTATAAGGATTTAAATTCAATGCTTTGAAAGAAGAGCCAATTACAAAGATGGACATTTTAATCTACAAAATTTATCATAATGTGTGTTAATATAGGCATGAACACTGGATGATGACTGTCAGTTTCATGCTTCAATGAAATCTTCAGGTTTGCAATGAAGTGTGAAACTGACAGCATGCAGTGTTCATTTCTATATCCAGACTCTCTGTATCAGTAAACACTTTATCTCTGATACTGAGCACTCTTGCCTTATAAATATAGCAAATGTTAAACATATATGAACAGATTGTGTTTCGCAAAAAATAAAAAATGTATTTCTGGAGGATAACACTTTCTTTTAAACTAATTGGCCTTTGTAATTAAAGTGCTCAATATAAAGAGATAGAGTATTATTAATAACAAATAAAATTATATGTTTAACTTATCTTTCCTGACTTGGAGATTTTAAAATGTAGTATCCACTCATGAACTTTGATCGTAAAATTGAATGAATTTACATTTTTTTTTTTTTTTTTAACATCTTTAAGAAAGAAAATAAGTTGATGTCAAAATCTTTAAGTGGAAATTCAATAGTGTGTTTTTACGAAATATATCTGTAAATAAATTCAAGTTTTATCATCTAACCACTTGAGTGGTTACCATATCTGTAAAACTCCAGCTTGGAAAAAATAAGTTGAATATATACATATATATTCGAGAGAAAAAAAAAAAATTAACAATTCAGAAAAACTGTCAAAAGAATTATAATTAAATATTTTAATTAAACAAAATTAGTTAACTTATTTTAAAAGATAAAGCTGTAGAAATAATTTGGTAGAGATAACAATTCACCAATTTGGTAAAATACTTTTTAGAAATCAAACAAGTTAAAAATAGAATTATAAATACAATAGACTGTGAAAATACGAGATAAGAAATTACTTTTGCAAATAATGTAAGATAAAAATTGAAACTTTTTTTTTTTTTTCAATACAGATAATTTGAACTTCAGTATGCAAATATTTAACTACTTATATCAAGTAAGTGAAGGCAAAAACAAAAAAGACAATAAGTCAAGATTTCTTTAAACTTAAATGCATTAAAACAAACTCAATGAAGTAGGTTAAAAGTAATGTGTCCACACACAAAAAAAGTGGCATGCCAGAGTGCTTTTCTCTTAACACTGCTATTATTTTCCCTTACCTTCACTCCCTCAGCAATTTTTAATTTATAAGATTATAAAAATGTGAACCAAGTACAATGCAATATTTATTAATTACCATTTTATAAAGAATTAAATGTGAAAAATCTTTTCAAAAATTTTTTAAAAAATTACAAAATTATCCTAATATGTAAACCATCTATAATGCAATATTTATTATTTACCATTTTCTAAATGACTATGAAAACAAATTTTTAAAGCAATAAAAATTGCTGGGAGAGTGAATATTTTTATTTCTTTATAAATTGATAAATGATAAACCTTGTGTTAGTTGGTTTGTATTTTTAGGATGTTGTAAATATAAAATTCTTATGAATAAACTATATAATAAAATGTTTAATATCTTTGTTGTTACAAAATCCCCCCTTCCCCCACCAACCAACCAAATTTAAATTTGTTCAATTTTTGCCAAAAGAAGTGATATGTTGGTAAAATAAAAGTATTCAGAAATGAACAAAAAAAATAAACGTGCTTGAAATGTACTAAATAGAATTTTAATATGGGTAAAGCAGTAACTTCTTTTGGCACTCACAACCAAACTGTGTAATAATTATACACAACATTCTTTAGTTTATTAGCTAAATTTATATAATGTCTTTCTTTTTTTTTTTTTTTTTTTTAAACGGTTGAGGGAGGGGATGGATAACAGATATATTTATACAATATTTTATAAACTTTTTCATTTCTCAAAACTTTTTTTTTGTTTTGTTTTTTTTTTTATATAAAATATATATGACAGAGCAATATTACAGTAAACAAATAGACTTGAAGAATAAAAGAAATCCTAGTTTTTTTTTTTGTTGTTTTAATACTAATGCCAGTTGCAAATTCACTTGATACCATCTATCTACAAGTACACCACCAGTTTTCTAGCAATTTTTAGTTCAACACCTTAACTGGAATAAATTTAGAAATTTGAATTCCTCATATTTTGCATTGATGTTTAAATTAAATTTCTCAGTGTTTGTTTTTGTTCTTTATGATAATGTTCACTCTATACAAGGCCCAAGAGCCACTTGAGGTAGAGACTTACAGAGTAAGAAAGTTAATGCATTAATGATATGAGATAGACATAATAAGTCAAGAGTGTTATTTAATTCTTGTGTAACTTTTGTTGGCCCAGCAAAATGTAAAATTTGTTATGTCTTTGGAAAAGTCAGTGATGTACCTGTACTATGTTAATTTCATTTAGGAATAAAACAAAAAACTATTAGATTATTGATAACATGGAAAAGACAGACTTGAATCAAGCAAATTTATGAAATTATCATTAACTTTAATTTTATTTTTCAGATACTGTTATTGATTGTATATAAATATGTATTTTCAAAGTAAAATGTGTTACTCTATACTTTGAGGACATTCTTCCATTTTATTTGGGTTCTAAGGTGGTTTTAAATTAAGTAGGTTCATGGTTTTATAGTCTTTGGGACAATTTAAATATGAAAATTTCATATCTGTGAATAAAAAGAAAACTGCAAAACAAAAATTTAAGTTCAAGTTTATGAGTTTACTTATATATGGTGTAAGAAATGAAAGGGGAACATCCAAATATTTTTCCTATGTTGAATTTTTGGATGACATACTGAACACTGAAGGCTTAGATGGTTAGACAATAGCACTAAGGAGTTAAAATAAATTGCTGTAAAAAAAATAAATAAAAAAATTTTAAAAAATAATAAAAAAGAAACCTTTGTAAAACAAATGCCAGCAAATAGTATAACATATTAATGAGTATTTTCATGAATATTTGTTCAATGGAAAAATATAAAAATTAAATCTATCCCAAATGAAAACAGCAAGTTTCTTGTGACAAATTATGATCTGATTGTATTGCTTGAATACATTTGATTTGTCAATAAGTCCGTACACTAAGGATGAAAATGGCATTTTAGATAACAAATGATTAATTAAAAAAGAAAAAAAAACAACATTCTTCCTTGTCAATGCATTTAATCTGTTTCTCCATTAATCACAGATCAAGCATTATCCAGTGAAAATTCCAGATCAATATTTCAGCTAATAACTACGTGTCGGGCTATGGACATATTGACCCACTTATATATAATATCAGTGAGCCCATAGTGTAATCACGGGTAGGGGGAAGCATTTATATTTTACACAGCAAATATTTTTCAATATAATCTTCGTCACTGCACTTAATTCATTTGTGAATATTAATCACGTAGTTCAAACATTATACTGTGAAAATTTCAAATCAAAATTTTGCTAATAACTACGTGTCGGGCTACGGACTTATTGATCCACCAATGTAGAACTGAATAATGAAATAACGATTTGTTTTTTATGCGGCATTCTTTTGTTTCCATAGATTTGAATACATAAAATACTTCACATGCAACTATAGCATGTGTAATAGTTAGCAATGTGTAAGTAATAAAATTGGAACCAGAACCTTCCTTAGTAGTAAGAAGATATCATTTATTCTCCACTATCAGCAGCACACATGTAGAAACAATAGTTTGCGTGAAAGGGCAAATAAGAGAAAAGCAAACAAAAAATTCATGAAAATATTTCACATAATTCATCATTACTACTATTTTTTTTTTTTTTTTTTTTTTTTTAAACAACCTTTTCCTGAGATGAACTGCCTTGCCATATGTGTTTTGACACTGAAGTCGCCATTTTATGGTAAAAATCCTGTCAGTTTATGCAAGAAGTTATTGGAACATTTTATTCCAATATATTAACAATGCACACACACTTTACAAAAAATTCATACAAAATGTTGTAATTTCAGAAAAAAAAAAACTCTACATTTACATGTAGACCTAAATTAGGCACAGTAAAAGATGACACATGTACATCTCTAATGAGTTTCTTCAAACTAGAACAAATTAAGTGTAACTGGTGCAAATGATAGAAAAGGGGAGGAAGAAAGAGGTTTTAGAAAATGAAGTATTATCAAATGAAAGAATTAAATATGGTATGTTTTAAGAGATAAGAATCAAATAGTCTGGTATAAAATCTGACATTTATTCAATTT
>CAHIKZ030003439.1:80000-94322 GCA_903632075.3 Acanthosepion pharaonis
ACTAACACTGCCATCTACACCAGAGGATGTTGCCATTGACAAATGTCTCATCTCCTCCAGCTCAGTGCCCACATCTGGCCTATCTTGACTGCTGTTTGTCAGGAACTCGAGTGATGAGGGTCTCTGTTTGCCAAAAACTGCTGGCAATGTCTGAGACCCAGACTGCTCAAGCACACTCCTCGTTACCATGCCAACAGCGGCAGTAGCATCTGTGTTACTGCTTTTCTCCATGGCGCTAGTGGTTGTATAAAATTTTGACTTCCCACATGTCTGTACACCCGAAGGCAACACTGGTGATGAGTCTGTCCGTTTGCCATGACATGGGTATGTGTTGTATACTCCACCAATCTGACCTTTACTCTTTTCTTGATTTAGAGCCTGCTGCTTCTGTTGAGAGAAACATTTTGAACATAGGTAAGATGTCTCTGGTGTGCCATACATATTACAACCTGAAGTGACACATTTGGTTGGTGGGCCAACACGTTCTCCACGGTTTATGCCACACCGTCCAAGGGGTTCCTCACCTCGCTTGCGTCGACTCTCTACTTCTTTCTCAAACCTCTTATTGGCATTGAACAAATAGTTGCGAATCAATTCTTTCTGGACAGCAGTTTTATTGGTGGACAGTCGAGCACAAAGAACTTTGTCACGTTCAAGTAACATTGCTATACTGATGGTCAGTTTGGTGCTCTGGGTGACCCCACCCCCAACACATGTTGGACGACTCAACTTCTCGCTTATCTCAGGGGGTAGCGGCTTGCCAGGTTTTCCAATGCTAAAGTTTTTTTTCAGTTTCTTACCCATTGTCTTGCTAATGCTTCCAAATTGCTTAGCCACTGTTTGCATTTGTTGGCTCATCCGCTTCTCCCGGGGATCTTTCTTTTTCTCTTTCACACTACTGCTCACACTGCTAACGATGGTGGCACTACCACCACCGCTACTACCACCACCACCACCACCACAGCTGCTCACATCACTCTGGTCTGATTCATAAGAACCACAGGATTTCTGGTCAACTCCTTCAGCATCCTCCAATTCAATTGGATGAGTGATAGGCAATCGCTCCAGCTCGAGATAACGCTGTAACATTAATAGTCTTTCGTCAAGTGCTAGTTCCACAGGCTGTAGGTTCTTTTCATGAGCTTTCCAATTTACTTTTTCTCCAGGATCAATTGGGAAATGGATGGGAAGCAAATCAAAGCTGGGATCAACCAATGGGATTGCTGCTGAAAAGAAACAAACGGCAAAATTAAATGACATTTAAAATAGTTTACAGCAATTTAGTTTTAGCACGATTACATTTTTGTTTTTGAAAAAACTATCCCCAACATATCTGCCCACAAATGATCTATTTAATATTAGTGAAAAAGTAGTGTACCTAGGGTAATGGTATTTTTATTCCCCTTTAAATGAACTGGGATGCTGGGATAAATGCTCACCTATTTATTTCATCATTCCTTTCACTTTTTGAAAGTCCTCTTTTGAGGTTCCTATAAGCTGTCTCGTCACATGATATGCAGGCTGACAAACTTAGGTGATGACGCCCCCCCCCTTAAAAGACCAGCCTGAGACTGGCAGCCTTCAGAATGGCAGGATCCCAGATTTTTTGCCCCAATTTCATTAACTGTTGCCTGCATGCATTTCAGAACATGAATTTCTGGCCAAGTTCAAAAGCATCAGAACCAAAATTTTTATCTGGGCTTCACTTACTGAATCATCATTGAAAACCTTCTTAATCATTTGAGTAGTTTCTATGGGTAAATATAAAAAAATCACAAAATACACCATCTTACTCAATGGAGTCTCACTATCAGCTTAGTAACCTTGCTTGTAAATCTTCTGATTGGATGTCAAGTTATATCAAGGTCGTGTAACCTCTTCTTAAAAATGGCTGGATAGTCTCCGGACAGATCTCGTATATGTATTTTTATAAAGCTATCTTATCAAGAAGATAATGACATTTAAATTATTTTAAAAACGATTAAATAAAAAATAACTTAAAAAAAAAAAATGTACGCAGCTTCGCAAAAAGAAAAGAATAAAACCCAAGCGACTTATCAACAGAAAATCAGGGTCGAGGGGAGATAATATAAAGTAGCAATTTTGATTTACTTCCCTTTATGTGTAAATTCATACAAGGTAATAATTTATAAGGAAATAATTTATAAAATGTTTGTGCAAACAAATGTGTAGAATTATTTTTTCTATATCAAATTTTATAAATTCTTATTCTTTAAAATATTTTTATACATTGCTAAAATGGAAGTAGAAGAGTAAAGAATATAGTCTTTTCAAATATTTTTTTTTCTTTTACACCAAAAATATTCAAATTAATAAAATCGATTTTCAGCATTGGTTACTGATTGACAACTGAAAACTTGACAGTAATCACCATGGTAACAACAAATAAGGCTAGAAATGGAAATGAATGCACTTAATCTATGTTAATAAATTTCTGTATAAAATTGTAAGTTGGTAAAAATCTTCAGTAAAAGAATTGCTTTAAAATTTCTATCAACACTATCAATTTTTTTTTTATTTTATTATTTAGATGAACACAATCAACCATTATTAATTTTAGCTAGCATCTATTCTGATCTTAATTTTAATACTACTGTTACTAATATTACTAGTGTAAAATAAAATGATAGTGATGAATTTTAGGTTAAATTTGGACTTCTGCAAAACTGTTAAATTTTTGTAGTTTGGTGAGTATTTGACAGACTACTTTGAGGCAAAAGAAATGTGAGCTTGAATCTCAAATTTATTTCTAATACTATACTGTCTACACATTACCATCGATTGATGGCCTGAATAAAAATTTTGATAAAAGGAAATGCTTAGATTTTCTTAGTCAACAATGTAGCAGTAGGTAAAGAGAGTGATAGTAGGACTCTGGAAACTTCCATTCTACATAAATCAGCAGAGAATATAATGATCATCTTGAAAAATTAGTGCTTCTTGGAAGGTTTCTGCCAACCTCACCAACAAGATGTCATGTGTTGCAAGGTTTCATTTTTCAAGCTTTTAAAATTTAGAAATCTGAAAATATTTTATATTGACTTTTGTTAGATTAACGAAATATTTGTATTCAATAATGAATGGTCTGACTAACACTTTTCAGAAAAGAAGCTCCTGTATTTGAGATAAGAGAGGAAAATAGACCATTTTTGTTAAAAGAAAGAGTAGCTCTACTCTTAAAAACAACTTCCTTCCTGCAAGTGCTATGTGCAATACAGAATCTGTGATGAAGAAAGAATTGCTTAAGTAAATCTGTATACCATCCAATAGGTGAATGATAAAAAGAATTTAAAAAATCTATTTGGGTTATTGATCATAGGACCATGTGATCCATTCATTCCTATCAATCATTAGACTTTAAGTTTCCAATTAGAATTTTTTTCTGAAATGTATAAGTACCTGGATATCCGGTAGGCTTCTCATCATATGGTGAGGCATCAGTTGTCATGGGTACCAGAGCAGAAAAGTGAGCTGCATCGTAGGTCAACAACAATGGCGTGTGGTTCGATGTAAGAAAACTGCATTCCAGTGGTAGATAGATGCCACCAAATGGGATTGGGGCAAGTGCTTCTCCATTTGCATCACGGAGAACAGTGTCAGCTACTACAATGATGGGTCGCTGTAGAACATGGGCCAGCACAAACACATGGAATTCCTCCAAGCTTTCATAAACCACCGGCGATGTGCCTGATGGCGATTTCGAACTGCAATAGTAAGAAAAACTGAATTGTTGCTATAAGAGTACATAAAGTTACATAGTTTCAGATATATATGGAAAAATTCTTCATTACCAAATCCAAGACGGGTGTTCTTGCATGTATAGTATAAATAAAATTGATTCACATGTAAGTTTACTAGCAGATTCATGACTTCTGCACTTTGTTAACCATGTCATAAATAATTAATCACTCTTCATATAAGCAATAGAAATTATGGCAAGAAATCAATTTTCTATAGAAATAGAAAAAAGAATTTTTTAAAATAATTTTCATTTAAATGTAGAAATGCTGATATAATGGTAGAAGCTATTATAAAAAAATGTGTTACATAAATCTAAAGGACGATTGGAATAATGAAGGATGCTTTCCAGATACTAGGCAAAGTATTAAAAAATAAGAAAATTGTTAGAAGCAAAATGTGTTGAACTGTTATGTCATATCTAATCTTCTATATGGCAGTGAATGCTGGACAATTTCCAAAGCTGAGAGAGACTCAAAGTGACTGTTATAGTTCTACAGGCGAATGCAGAGAATATCATGGACTGAATATGTGAGCCATGAGGAAGTTTTAAGGAAAATAGGAGCTAAAAGGACACTTATACTTAGTCAGAAAGACAGCTGAAATTTCTGGGATACATAATGAGGAAAGAGGGATTGGGGAATTTAACACTCACATGACATATTGAAGGCAAGATAGGTAGAGGGGAAACAAGTAACCCACCTAATGAGATGTGTGAGTGGATGGTAAAGCAGGGACAAAGAGGCATGTCAGAGCTAAAAAAAACAAGAAGTTGTGGACAACCATGATCTCCCATGTCCTGAAGAAACACACCACGTAAAAAAAAAAAAGACTGTAAACTAGTGTTTATAATGTAAAACGTTGTATTAATTTATGTCACTTTGGGATTGAGGGTTTTAGAAGTTCAATTCTTCCAGCAATTGAGAAGTTAGATAAAGGTGTTTTTTTTCTTTCTTTCAAGGATTCTAGATTCAAAAGGATGCATTTATTTATTGCATTCCACAAGTGATCAGTGAAAAATAAAATTGACAAAGATTATTGTTTAAGGTTGACGGACACGCATGTCTTAATTAGTTTTTTTTTTGTTTTTGTTTTGTTTTTTTACGAATTGGTCAAACTCAAACAAAAACATTGTTTTCAATCGTTATGAGTCTACCAATTGAATAGAATTTTATTATAAACAATTGTATTGTAAATGGAATTTTTAAAGCATTCTGAATGTAAAAATAAAAGAAAAAGTGTGCAAGACAATAAGAAACACTACCTGCAAAAAAAAAAAGTGAAGTTTTATTGAAATCGGTTGAAAAATGTAGAAATCCGATCCCATATATAAACGAACACACACACACACACAAACAACCTGGGTTTTATAAGTATAACTTGATATGAGTTGTCCCCCTTTCATTCTCGCGATTCCTCTTAATCGTGTTTTCAAATTGATTTTGTACAAAAACAATTGTGTTTTTCAATTTTGGCACTGTCAGAACCACCACAAGGTAATTTTACGTAGTCCTGTGAAGTTTTGTTGAAATCGGTTGAAAAATGTAGAAATCCAATCCAATATATAAACGTACAGACATACACACACACACATACACAACCTGGGTTTTTATAATAAGTATGATTACTAATCTTTGATTTATGAACTATATTTTAATGGTAAGAGTTAATGACAGTATAGCAATAATATAAACAATAATATAAACAATAATGTAAAATTAATTAATATACATTACAAATGAGATCAGAGGCATTAAATTTACATGGTTTCAAAGATACAGTTCATACTAAACACTACCAAAATGACCTAATGGTCTTTGGGTTAAGTGATTTATGAAATGCTAAGATATTTAAACTAACAAGGCTTTAGAGATTTTAAAAACACTAAACTAGGTAAGATACGAAAGGTGCTTTTTACTTGATCAGTACTAAATGAGGGAATATTTGAAAATAGCAGTTGCTGTAAGAACAAAACTGCTTCAAAAAATGTTCTCTTTTAGATGTGGTTGTCAATGTAATCACATCAGCTTAAACAGAAATTTATATTGTGAGCTTTAAGAAAAAAAAAATTCTCTTTTCATTTAATTTGCCAACAAATTTTAATATATTTCTCAAATTTCATTTTTTTGACCTGTTAAAGAAGTTTTATTTACTAAATGTAAAAATTTTTATGTAATAAAAATGTATCTTTTGATAACATTCTCAAATTTTTCAATTTCAAAGTAGTGACATTTTTTTTTTTTAAATAATTAAGTTTAATTATTTTATAGAAGAAAGCAATTACAGTTTAAAAACATTACATTTAAAAATTATCTCCATACTGAATTTTTAATGACAGATTTTTATGCAAACTTCACCTAAAGGCTTTAATAAAACCAATGAAAATGGTTGTATACTCTAAATACAGGGCATTAAATAAATAACTTTATCTAATGTGACTTCAGTGGTAAATCCAGCTTTACTAGTAGCGTTACAAAAAAAAACAAAAAAACTATCTTATTACTAACCTTTGGTTACCCTGAGATGAAGGTGATGACGAAGATGATGAGACACCGGCAACAGCTGTAGCAGCAACAGTTCGGGGTTTGGGAGATGCCAACTTCAACAGGTTATTCCATTCCATTTTCCATTCTTCTTCAGAAAATATAAGGCCCGACTATAAAGAAAAATATACCACGAAGAAGCAAATATTAGCATTTAATATAAGCAAATACAATATAAATTAAAGTTTGAAGATCTCTGATTATCATTGACATTGATGAAAATCACGAGTAGTCTCCCCTGGGAGAGCTTAAGTTAGCTGTTTTGCAGATTTAAATGTGGCGAACATCATGGACACATGAGTAACGACAAATGTTTAGAGAAAAATGGAAACAAAAACAGCAATTATATGTAGCCTCAGAAAGAGACAGTTGAAATTTCTTGAGCACATGAGGGCATGGAAGATTTGACAGTCACACGACATTGTAGGCAAGGGAACAGGAAATCAATGCATAACCTACTTAACAAGCTTGTGCAAATGGTTGGCAGAACAGGGATTAGGTGATATAGCAAAAGGACAAACCTTACTAAGAGCTAGAAAGGATAGAAATGGCATGCATCTGTTTTTGATTTTAAATCAGTGAAGAATTTTCCAAAGTAAAAAAAAATTAGAGGGGAAAAGGATCAAGGAACAAACAAGGTCTCATTGGTGCTGTTGAATATGATGCTTTCAAATAGGTTTACATATTACTATTTTTAAATGTCAATTACTGTAGAAACTGAACATACAATCCAATGTTTGGCAAAACTGAATGCAAATCTGAAAAGTTCATGCAATTTAAAATAACTTTATTCCAAACTCCAAACAAAGGCAAAAAAAATGTTTGTTATAGCATCAACTTAATAAACACTGTTTTCTTTTTTCATATAAAATTAAATTCATCTATATATATATATATATATAGTTTAATGATAGTCCCAACATATCCAAATTACATGCATGTGGATATAATACAATGGATGTAATGCCACTTATTTATTTCCATGGAAATACAGGGATCACAATAGCACCATTGGATAGTGGAAGTTTTCTGCTATAAAACATTAATTTTCCACTTTTCATGTCAGGAATATGTTGACTGCATAATCTATATTTCATCAGCTTTAATGTGGCTTATCACACATTTTACTGTCACCTTGAGCAAGATGCATTACCCATTGCCTAACTTTGCTTTCAGCCACTATTTGGTCTGTGGAAACATTCAGAAAGCATTCAGGAATGTCAATAGGGTGCAATTTCTTTTCTTACATAGAGGAATTCAATGAGATACTATTTTTTTTTACACTCTCTCATTTGCTATTTCTAACAAGGCAAAAAAAAAGTTTCTGATTTATTAATGAAAGCTCAACCGGGACTGCTGTATTTAACATCCATGATTTGACCAATCATGGATATCAACATAATAAAAAAATTACTTTTTGAATAACCATGATCTATTACTTTATTCATCATAATTATTGCCAATTTCGACAAAACAAATAAGCGACATCAGTCTGTTTCCTGGGTCACTGAAATAAAATGGTGTAAAAAATGCGGGAAGTAATCTATGCACATTTGAAATTTTTTATTTAGAATAGAGAATGGAACATGGAAAGATGAGGCAAGCTAACAAAAAAATTATTTTATCTATTTCCAAAGTAATTTTTAACTCGATTTGAGATTTAATGATTAAAAGAAATTTACTGAAATTATTTTTTGCCCTATATAGATAACATGGAGAATCATAATTTTAAGTTTCTGCATTTTTCTTACTTTCATTTGCAGGTTCTTATAATTTGACAGTTTTTGAAATTTTTTTTCATTATTATTATTATTAGCTACTTTTAATTTTTCTATTTATAAGAATGCCTAATAAAAGGACTCATGCACTACTAATATGCATTATATGTAACTTGCATAAATTATAGTAGACTACATATCATTCTTACAATGTGGTAATAGGGAAATCATTTTGCAGAATTCAACAGTATAAACATTATTGCAATTGGGTATATTGAATCTCAGAAATATGTTAAAATTATAATTACTGGATAGGCAGAAACTTTACAAATGTTTCGCACTAAATACTGAAAACTATGTTTTATTTTACTAAAGTTATAAAACAATATAAATGACAAATTTTTGTTTCATGTTTGAAGCTGATCTTAATTGTTAAATGCCATTTGTTTTTGAAAAATGTTGCATTTCTTTATATGAAATAAAAATTCCAGAATACAATATTCAAATTGATCTTAGTGGATGACAATTTTCTTAACAAAAGAAATTTTTTCAATCAGGTTATGACTGAAAACAAGGCAGCCATTTCATCAAACAAATGCCTTAGAAACTCATTTTATTTAGGCCTTCATTAGTTTTCTTTGCCTACTTTGATGGAGCCATTGCTGTGCATAAAAATTTATTTTCTGAAAGCATTTGGCCTCTTGAAATATAGTGCCCATGTGTGCATTCAAAAAAAAAAAAAATCAATGTGTGCCTGTGCTGTAATCTCATCTCTAAATCACCATGGATCCATCAGTTTCAACTTGTGAAGATGGTTTCTACCAGTAGTCATACCATCTTTGTGTTATCTATTTGGTCCATCAAGGATTATTCAAGATTAATCAGTGAAAAGAACAGTTGGAAAAAAAAAAAAAAGTTTTCATATAGTGTCAATTTCATTCTATTTTCCTTTAAATCATTTAAAGGAAGTCAAGTCTCACATGTTTTGAAACTTGATTTAGAATCCAATTTTTTTTTTTTTTTTGCTTTCCTAAAATTACTAAAGTAAAAAAAAAATTAAATGATAGTGAACCACAAATCTTTTTGAAAAAGTTTTAACTCAAATATAGATTAGACAAGAGGTTTTTTCAACTTATCCTTAATGGACTCTCATCATCAATAAATTGGGATTTCTGGATTTGATTATTTTTTTTTTTCTGTTTTTTTATTCTTTTAATTTATCAAGCTTGGAAGTTATTATTTTCTTACCATTAATAATTGATTCAGTCCATTTTTATTTAAAAAAGGATTTTTCCTATTTAATAACTGCCATTTATTTAAATTAGTTTATAATGAACCTGCTTTAAATTTTAACTGCATAAATAGATGTTTCTATAAAAAAAACTCAATGAAAACCTTTAATTAAATATAAGTTTATATATTAATGAAACACAAAAATGGTTAATGCAATAAATTGTATTATATGTAACCCAATATGTTTTTATTATAAAAGCCGAAAAAACAACAGTCTCGAAATATAGTTGGGATAACAACAAAGATGAGGATAATAGTCTGTGTAAATGATAACTCATCACAGAAAATATGTAAAAGCATATTTTTTTTTTTTTTTTTTTAAATAAGGTGATTACAATACTGTTAATAAATTATGCTAAGTCCACTTTACACTTCTCTCATTCATATTAGCAATTAATAATATTCTAATCTTGAATAAAAATAATTTATTCTATCTGAATAAAAAAGTTTAATTTTATCCAAATAAATACATAATAAATAGAAATTGATTTGAGAATGTTATCTTGACAGTGTATTCTAAAGCTCTATTTCTTTATTCTTATTTGCAATAGTCTTTGATCAAGGAAATTGTATCAGCTCTTTTTCTCTAAACAAAATAAAAGTTGGCATGATTGTTAGAACCTTAAGAGTTGTACAATAAATTTCAACCATAATTTGAAAAACTTGAAATGCTCAAAAATAGTGGTTTAACCAAATTCTACATAAAATTTCTTAAAATGTACATGTTATGTACAAATAAGGATTCTTTATTCTTCATAATGTTGTTTCTTTAAGATATTTTGATAGTGACTGCTGTAACTTAGTGTTTTTTGGGGTTTTTTTTTTATGTGTTCTTCAAACAGGGAATAATAAAAAGTCAGGCTCTCTGAGTGGTGAACAATTTTTCAGAGGACACCAACCCATGATAAAACTTATCAAACCACTGGCTCAAAAAATTATCACAGTAAATCCTAATCTCTCTCAACTCTTCCAAATAAAGAAAACACCAAAGTTTATGCATTGGATCATCATGTAAGTGTCTCAAACTTTTACTTTTCTAATTAAATGACCATTTTATATTCA
This sequence comes from Acanthosepion pharaonis, assembly GCA_903632075.3. Lineage (NCBI taxonomy): Eukaryota > Metazoa > Mollusca > Cephalopoda > Sepiida > Sepiidae > Acanthosepion > Acanthosepion pharaonis. Next base: position 90,376 of record CAHIKZ030003439.1, read on the forward strand.
ATTGTATCAAACACATATCACATTCAGTTGCTCTATTTTTTCATTATAATCCATGTTGAATAGTTCAATAGAATTTGATTGGCAATAAACAGCCTAAAAGAAATTCCATTATTGCATTGTCTTTGCAATCATGTGCAAATATAACATACATAAAATATCTCGCAGATTGATGTATTTTGAAATTTTAGTATTAGAAATAAAGAAAATCCTTTTTATATATTAATTGCAATTTTGTATTTATTGCATGTTTTGTGGATTTACCTTTATACAGTTGTCAGTAATTTCTGTTTAACTGAAATCATTGTATTCACTTTTGCTTCATAAGTAAAATAATACATAAAGCATTTTTCTAAAATCTTTTACAAATTTGGAAGCTTTTTTGAAAGAATTTAAAGTTTCATTTCATAATTATATAAATATTTTCTATTCAATGGAAATTATCATCCAAGAGAATTTTTCACCCCAAAACTTTTTTAGTGGAAAAACAAGTTGCTGTACATACATTCTCATGTCTGTAGTGTGTATTTTGAGTGAAAATATTTAATTATATCATGTATCTGGCAAACTCTTAAAACAGTCAACAAGTCATAACTTAGTCCATATTTAGCATCTCTTCCTTCCTTCCTTTTTTTTTTTTTTTTTTTTATCATCATTAGAGTTTATCATTGAAATACTGTGTTTTATTTCTTAGGGAAATACCAACAGCTGAAGAAAATAAAAAATGACTTTAGTGGATTGATAGTAAATCAGAAGTTTCATTTCGTAATAGAAAAACATCAGGTAATAATGTGATTTAGTAAGGTCAAAGTGATGAGTCTTCAGAGAATGAAAGCAAGTCAATTCTCAATGCTTAGCAATGGTGTAAAATTAAACTAATTATTATCCTACCTTGCCATGCTCCACATGTGAAAACTGATATCATTGATGAAATGAGTCTTGGTTTCTTTTTCTTCTTATTTTGAAGATGATATTTATTTGCCACACAAATGGGTGTTATCAATTTGAAAACTGTATCATGTATAGAATTACCAATGAGCTTTTTTGTTGTTGCTTGTTTTTATACAATGAAAATTTCTTGGATGATCTGTCACAAGATAATCCACAGGGTGTTATTTTCTGTATGATGGACTCCATACATGTACCATATACACCAGCTGGATGTATTCCATAACAGCTGTCTGCGTGCCATCTGTAGAGTTGTCCTTCAAGACAGGATATCCAATGTAGACCTGTTTAACAGGCGTAATATTGGAGGAATCAAGACTTTTCTCATACAGTCTCAGTTACGATGGACTGGTCATGTTTTGAGAATGTCTGATGACAGAATACCCAAGATCCTAATGTATGGCCAGTTAGATCAGGGCTACAGGAATGCAGGATGCCCATTGCTTAGATACAAAGACAAGCTGAAAAGCAACTTGTTGGCTGTCAATATACCTTATAAGACCCTCAAGCACTTAGGCTTGGAGCGGGTAGAGTGGAGATCAACATGTAATAGTGGACTCTGTAGTTTTCAATCTACTAGTCTTCAAGAAGTGAGAGCAAGATCTAAAAGGTCAGCCAATCTAACAGTGACCTCATCCCACAATCCTCACTTTTGCTCCATATGCAGTCTCTTTTGCAAATCACTAGCAGGTCTTAAGTGACATTTAAGATTATCGCACAAAATTCATGACTGAATCAATTGGTTAAGTTGTCAGATCCTAATATGTTGAAATTGACGAGAGAGTATATATATATATATATATATATATATATATATATATATAGAGAGAGAGAGAGCTTAGGATAATCATTTTCAGTCCATAACTCTATAAGTTGGGGAGAGGGAAATTATATATGCATATATACACGCACACACACACACTCCTGCTTACAGTTTTAATCTTATCAGGATAATGTTTTGTTCAACCTCTCCACCTTTTAATAGAATTTCTTTAAAAAAAAAAATTAAACCATAAAATTTTTCCTTAATATATTAACCAATAAATATCAAACTTTTGGGATTCTCTATAAGATGAAAAGATTACACTTCAATCAAATTACTTACTTCTTTATTTATCAGTGTCTGTTGCCATCTCCAACGTCTATACAGTGCTCCACGGTATGTCTCTTTTGTCATCGTGTCATAAAGAGCTTTACGAAGTATCAAATCTCTATCATGCACACCCCACATAGCTGTAAAATAAATACAATATTATAAACCATAATTGATAAAAACAAAGAACAGGTCAAATAGAATCTGGAAATAAAGTTTAAAACAGTCATGCTTCTATAGATCTTTCCTCCTTGAATACTTACCAACAGAAAAATCAAGAATATAACTTTAGACTTTTCAATACATGTAATACTTTGTTTTAAACAAGTTATATATCATGACTGAAAACACATACTAGATATTACTCAAACAGTAGAGAACTTCTATTAATTTTCTGTTTTGTTATCATTAATGGTTCTTACATTTAACAGCTGTTATTGCTAGTCTCCTTTTTTATAATCATAAACCTCCTTTTAACTTGGTTTATTTTAATTTACTGTATATATTTATCATAAATCTATATTAGACAATATTTCATAGTCATCAATAAAACAAGACCTGGGAGTGGGATTCCTCTCACCAAATGTCTTTTTGCCTAATTTTAGTGTACTAATTCTTACAACATAAACCAATCATGGAACACATTTCCAACACTTGATACTATTTCACCTCCCATTGTAGATATTGGTCAAGCAAAAGGACTTTTAGTATAAATCATAAAAGAAGAAATTTTTTTTAATTTATGACTTTTCCATTCTGGAAATTAGTCTCTTCCACAAATTGAGTATTTTAAATTTACATAAATACATCAGCATCTCAACCTTTTGGCTTGAGTGTTACACCTTAACTCAAGCAATATCTTTCCCTTAGGAGGGGTCTAGAGTCATTACCTGAGGTGCCCCCAAAAGGGGGAAAGTACTGAGAGTACTTGGCTACTTTTGGACAGAATGATCTTGCATGAGATCTCTACTTTAAACTCTGCCTTGTGCCACATTTTGTGTGTGTACAGATAGATAACCTTTTACTCATGGCCCATTGACTTAAAGACCCCCCAACACACACACACACACACACACACACACACACACTCTCACTCTCAAAGCACTCCAACGATGGACCAGGATGAAATAATTTTACATATCAAAACAGATCAAATTTAATCAACTATAGACATGTTGCATCAGTAACTTTTTGTACACCACAAATTCTATACCTAGAGACACTAGTTTCAATGACTGAACAAGAATAATATTGTTGTAAAAAAAAAAAAAAAAAAATTTGTGTAAAATCTATTTTAAGAGGAAAGATGTTGTAAATGATGAAAATTGAGAAGGTCCAAAAATCTCGGTCAGAGAATTTGCAAAAGAGTTGAATGGGTCAAGTGTAACCATCTCAAATCTGTTTAGCAAGAACAACAAGCTTAATAAATTGAATAAAGTGCATACACCAAGCATAGGGATGTTCTATTTAATCATGTCCAGCGTTATGAAGTTCATTTTTTGCATTATCATCATCATCATCATCATCAATTGAGATGAAAAATGTGTAAAATAAGAAAATGTGCACAATATGAATAAACATCAGAATTGTTTGTTTAGAAGGGTTTCTTGGTCAGGCTGAGAACTTTTCATCAGCTTCTTATATATTAGCAAAATAATTTTTGTACAAGCTATTTCAAAAAACAAAGCTTTAATGCATCACTTGCATTCTCTCTCATACTCTCTTTTATTTGCCATACTTCTTTTTTATGTTTCTCCATTTACTTTATCTGTGAATTGCTATGACTAATTGGGAAAGATAGTGAAGTGATTTCCCATTATCTTCTCCATAGTTATAAATTCAGAAAGTCCTTCTAGATTGACTTCCATTTAAGGCTAGAGAACCCAGTTTACCCTACTGTTTAATTCAG